>JAOVVO010001260.1:0-12351 GCA_028564675.1 Onchocerca lupi | reverse complement strand
TATATAGTCCTAATATTAATGCTTAAAAATTCCAACTGATTTGAAAATCAGTCAGTAGATTTTAATGTTGTACTTTCCTGAGATTTCGCGAAATGCCTTTACAACAATTTCTCCTGTAAATCTTTGCAAATGACTCTTATATTGTTAGCAATTTATTTGGGATTTCATATAAACGATTTTCTTGATTTGAAGGTCCATTTTTAAATAGCTGTTGGAATTTTGTTCGTTTTCTCTGAAAATAATAATTTTACTATAACTTAGGCTTATTGAAAGTATATCTAATATTATAATTAGTGGAGTGCAACACATTCCTTGGCTATGACAAAGTCAAGAAGTGCTGGCGCACTTCCTGGCTCTATAAAATCTCGCAAAAAAGATTCTAGTGACTTCAGCTAACCTGCCATATTGTACCTGGTGTAGAATAGGGTGGTGAAGGGAACTGAAATTGCTATCCCTAGCAAGAATTGGATAGATACTCGAACAGTTCAAGTTTGTTGCAAGTAAAAGTTAAATTTTGAAGTCTGGTAAATCTCATCATCACATGCCATTTCTATAACTTTGCTAGCATAAACTTTCTATTGCTCCCTCAAATTTCCTTCACCAATGTTCTGAATTCATTCATGTGAAAACTTTCACGATCTGTTCTGATCAAAGATTATTTTCCTCGTGCCATTTTTTTTCACTAATTCTTCCATTATTTGCAAACCGTCGTTTGGTAGCAGTTCTTTTTCCCATGGCATAAATGAATGATTTCCGTTTTTCCTCTTTCCATACAATTCTCGACTGATTGACGTCGTATGTGTTAGAGTTGGATGATTTTGGAAAGATATTAGTAGTAATAACAATAAGAAAGGGAGCTAAGCAATAAAAGTATTATTTAGAATAAGAGAATGCCAATATGTTCTTGTTTGCTTGCTTCAGAAAAATAGTTTGGAAGAGGAGAAAGAATGAAAATGATAATAATGGAATTTATTCCTAGACATTTATAGCTTTGAATAGATAGATATACGAGATGCTATTCCTGAGATACACGAGATGACACTCCCGAGATATATGAAATGCTACTCCCGACGATACGTGAAACTACCCTATTCACCAGCAAAGAATTTTGAAAATGATATATAATTATTTCGGAAATTTGAAACTTAATTCTTACAGATAAAACTGCTAGACAGAAGTACTCGATGATATTTCAGTCGCTACAAATAAATAGTTATATTTATGGTATTGATATAAAACCAGGAAACATTTTACGATCAAAGTCGCTGCAAATAAAAAGTGTATCAAACATTATGCCATTTTGTGAGTTTATTGCAAGAAATAATATAAAAAGAATTTCAAATGACAATTTATAAAATGACAAATGACAATTTATAATTTATGAAATGTTCGTTAAAAAGTGATCAACAGCTGAAAACTGATTGATTCATTTAAGCTAGCTAAGACAAATGTAGCATAATGAAAACCATAACCTTTGATCTGGAATTGATAGAATTAGTCAAGGCATGTAAAATTAATGTGAGCAATAATTTTAGCAAAGAAACAGTTTTACGAATTTGATAAAACAATCGGAAAATGATATATAATAATGGGTAAATGCATCATGTATATCATCTATTTCCAGCGGGAAACGCGTGAAATTATTCCAGTTATTTCATTGCTGATTAAGCTATCTGTCGCCAGATATGGAAGATAAGAGTAGAATTATAAATAATTACGCGACAGCCACTAAAATTGCGTCTTTCCTCTAATATCACTCGATTTTTCCAAATTGAGCCAAAGTACTGAGGACAACTACCGGATTATATTGAGGGCAACTGCCGGACTGTATCGTCAAAATGTGGTATGATTCTGCAGAAAAAGTACTGTCTATGAAGTTTTTTTTTTTTTTTTTTTTTTTTTCCAAAAAAGCCATTTTACAGAGATAGTCAAATTTCTTTAATGGCGTCATGCTCTGATATATCATAAAAAAGCGATGAAGAATTTCCGTTGTGGTGTATTCTAGTGTTTCCAAATTTCGATATGTAATTAGCTATTGATGACTCACATCGTTATGATTTAAAGGATTCTGAAACCGGAGAAAATCGTCGGAAAGAAACATTTCGTACGAAATATGAATAATTTCATGTAAATTCGTCCGTTTTACAATACGCCATCTCTTATTACCAATTCTTAAAAAAAAAAGTGTTCTTAAAATCTTTCAATATGTTTTTGGCTCAAATCTCAATTATTTAGGATAAGTTTAAAATTTTTTACTTGCAACATTGTTAAATTAAAAAATTTTCTTTCTTTCGAAATTGCATTCTTTCAGTGCACTTTTCAAGGTTTCCAAGTTCCAAAATCTAATTGTTAACATTGAAACTAACCTGAAGATTTTTTTCGGTGCATTTTGGAAGTTCATATTGAAGTGTGTGCATACATGTTGTGTATGTGAACTGAATCGGAGAAAACGAAATTTCGAAAAGAACACATTGCTTTGTGTCATTCATTTTTTTTCGTGGCTCAAAAATTCAATGAAGAACACATTTATTATATACATTTTATTTGTTATGTATCTGTCAACAGAGATCTTCCGCTTGAAATTTATCATTGATAAAAGATATGACCAATAATTGGAGAGAGAAAGAAAAAACGAAGGGAGAGTGAAAGAAAAATGCGAAGTAATTTGATTGAGCAAGCATTTATTGTTAAAGTTTATAAATTAACAATTAGACACTGAAAATAATTAATTAAAGATTAAAAAATTATCTGATTCTTGCAGATATATACATTTCAAAATACTGTCAAATATGCTTAGAAAAATCAATAAATTCAAAAATTATTCTAGTTCAGTTTGCTTTAGTTTCAATATCATATCGATTCTTTCATCTGCCAGAGCTTTTTTTAGCTCAATCTGTTTTAATCTTGTTGAAGTTGATCTTCGTTTCTGTTGACATAGTTTTATTTTGGCGATGATATTAAATTATATTTTTGTGCCAAAAAACAACAACAAAATCGCATAAATTATTTAATTTGTTTAATTCATTTTTGTGAACAGCAAGAGAAACAGAGATCTAACAAAAATTGAACTGATCAGTTTTAGAATATATTACTTATAGCAATATCATCTAACTAACTTATGCTTATTAAATGTCGTAATTTGATTCCTGTTTCAAAAAATGCGGATAGCCTCATATCTGGGAGAAGTCTTAAGACTGGGTATATCATGTGATCCCTAGCATTCCTATTGATCATCTCCTACGACGGTTCAAACTATTTATGCGTTACAATAATTATAGTTATCCAGTCATTGCATCTCTAATTAAATACTTCCACCTTTTCACTGTCTTCGAAGCCAGTTCGGAAATTGAGGACAGATAACGACGAATGATTTTCTCACCGATGACATAACTCTCCAGTTGTCCTTCTATGCAAGGAAATATAATTTTTAAAGAAAAAACAAAAGAAAAAGCCAGAAACGAAGATATATCCTTGTCATTAAAGTGCATTTCAATTAAATGACAGTTTATTAATTGTAATCGTAATACCAGCTAATATATCGAATCAGAGTTGACAAATATCATTGTCTATCCAGTTGTCAACTTGAGCGTTCCTAAAAAATGTTGAAATAGATAGAACTGTTTGAATCAATTAATGAAGCCTATTTCATCAGCATTAATTGCAATTTTTGTAAGAAGTCGAATTCATATACCTTCAAATGTCAAATATCATTTGATGACCTATTTTCAAACTTTATGCACTCAAGTACAAATCACCTATCCAGATTCATATATATATATATATCCGAATGATCTCTTTGATCGATGTGCCATCAGCTATACTGATCAGATTTAAATGTTCAATTCTTGAAATTCAGCTTGCATAGAGACGTCTAATCTTATTACATAATATCTGTTTACTCAAAATTGCTTACCCGAAAATTCAAAATTAGTCTGCAACAAGTAGCCAATATTGGAGAAGGGAAGAGCGGAAGAAAATGTGCTGTATCCTACTGAATTGAAAATAATATCGCAAAGCCGCCAACCTATCATTAAAGGAATCCTCCTCCAAATTCATTAACCTTACGATTAACGATAATTAGAATTCTCCCAAACTTAAATGTGACAACTGTATTTCTGTTGAATATATCATAACCGTAAAGTGGTGTTCGAAAAAAATTCGCCACAGCATATAAAAATGTAAGATAAACCACAAAATTTCAGATTTTAGCGTCCACAATCCATATTGCTGTTTGAAATGCAATTAAAACTTAAAAACAAAAAAGTTATTAATGACGCATTGCTCAGAATTTCCAAAATTTCGAAAATATTGCCGACAAAAGCAAATATTTTTCATAACTGATTTGAGCAATCTTTTGTCAAAAAACTGACTAATAAATGGTTTTTCACAAAATGGCCATTTGATGTTTGAGTTTGATTTTATTAATCAGTGCGCTGTCTTCACATGAGATGTTCATAATAAAAATTTGATTTATTCGATTTGTTGAATGGTGTAATATCATATCAGTAAGTATCTTTCATCAATCAATAAGTATCAATCAGTAAATTCTGATGTCAAACGCAAAAATTGTGTTTCTTTGAGGTTGCATATTATGAATGCTTATAAGATTCATAGCTTTGAATTTAATAAAATTTGATTTCAAATAAATGGACGTAGCTAAACATTTTGATTCACAATTATTTCAAGGTCAGAAAAGATATCCTGGGCTAAATAGAACAGGATCAAAGTACAACTGAGATCTGCTTTTTTTTGCAATTTTTCTGCAGAATAATTACCAAAATAGTTACAATCCATTTCTATTATCAATTGTCCTAAATGATCTAAGGACTTAATTTTTCCTAATTACACCTCCATACCGCAAACAGATATATTTTAATTCGAGTGCATGAAAATAAATGCTCCATTTTCAAATGTCAACTTTATCTGATATGAATAATGAGCTAAAACTTTGGATTAAAATTTTAAAAACTCAGATCTTGCTCAAAAATTTGAAGATTTCTGATAAAAAAAAAAAAAAAAATAAAAGAAAAAAAAAGAAAAAAACATCTCATTATAAAATTTGCAGTAAAGAATCACAGGAAAATTGAAAACTGATTAGTATTAAATCATTGATCAATTGCAAACCTTTCGTTGCTATAGCATGAAGCTACAATCGTAAAACTTTAACAGATCATAGATCAAATAAATTTTGGCATAAATTATGACCGATGATCTTTTTTTACTTCTTGTGGAATCATAAATATATTCCAATGAATAATAACTTTGCATATTTCGAATGAGAATTAAATTTTAGTTCGAATAGAAGTCATTAAAGCTAACTACTAAGGAATTTGAGATATTATTATAGACAAACTTCCATTTTATGATCCTGTTTTGAAGATATCGATTGAAGTAATCTCAGCAAGCAATCTCCGAATGAGTACTGATGTTATCTGTTAGCATTTTACATTGGCACTGGCTGATCCATCAACGTAGTAAACTTACTATTTATTACACTTCGATCTTACCGGACCTTTCATTGCGATAAACATTTATATCTGATAGTTAGGGCCATTCTATCTAATACTTCTGCTACAGTTCAGTTGAATTCTACTAGACTGCCAAAGGATGAAGTTTTATTTCGGTTCGAATAAGCTTGAATTTGAATTTATGAAAATTTACTCATCGATTTTGTTCCATAATATTAAAACGGAAATCGATAATCGAAGTAAGAAATTTCTAATGCCACTTTTCATTTTAACGATTGAACTTTAATTTCCAAAAGAAAACATGTTTTTGTGAAATTTGATGCAAATGAGTGTAGAAATTTTATTTTCTTTAGTATTTTTTTATTTTTTTGGTTTTTTACTCGCTTTCTTTACTAAACGAGTTCCTTTTCGTGGGTGCGTAAAGAACGGATCTAACGAGAATGGGTGACATCGATACCGTGCCAATCGCATCGCGATTACATTTAAAGTATCAATTATTGCTCGAATTGCTGGGTGGATAGTAAAATTTCCGAATTATTCGAAGCCAAGATAGAAATTATTGCAACATGCAGCTATTTTTCACTTCTTTTTTGCTACAGTTAATGGCATTATTTGTAAGGCTATCACATATTTTTGATAAGAATCTCAGTTTCTGAGAACTCAATCTTTCTATTATCATTAATATCATTACTACTGTTCTAAAATTATTTCTCATTGCTTATTACTAATAATTATTCTGAGAAGTAAAATTTAACTAATAGATTAAAATACAACTTACAAAATACTGCTTATAATTATTTCAGTTGTTCTTATTTGAAATAAGGTGAGCTAATTTAAATTTATAGTTGCATTTTGAATGCTCATAATCATTCTTTCAAGTGACAAATTAAAATGTGATATGATGAACGATTCTTCTAAGTATTTCAATCGATGTTAGACGTTTTGTTTTTCTCTTTCCAATATGATTATATTCTGTGCATTACTATCATCAAACGTGTTAATTTTGCAAATGTAATAATGAAACGTTAAATGAGTTTCATACTATACTTACAAATGCTGCTATTTTTATTTTTCATGTTCAAGTTTATAGTTCCATTCCGACATGATCATTGATTTTGGTTCAAAAATCAAATGTTCCAGCTCTGTTCCATGTGAGGGAAAGTTTGTTTACTATGGAAGGATGGATTTTTGCAAATATTTCCGGAGGAAAACGTTCATTTCTGAATGGAATTTAGTTGATGCACAATTAGAAGAATCATTTAACTTCCCACCTCTTTCAATCCAAATTCAACTCTGGTACCTTTTTTTTCTTCTTTTTTTTTTTTTTTTATCGACTACCTACGTTTTTTCTCTATGCTCTCCCTCTCTCACCCTTTCTTTCTTTTTTTTCTCTCTCTCTATCCGACATCTTCTTACGAAGTACCACCCCAAATTAGATACAAAATTGAACTATAAAAATTAGCACAGTCAGCCAAAAGACTCATAATTCGTTGGTTGTGAAGTATACCGGTTCTGTAGAAGTTTAGTGCTTGTACAATTAAAATAATTATATAGGTTTATGCCATTTTTATCAAATTAAGTAATTAAAAATTTTACTTTAATTTCACTTTTACCCAAATTTTTCAATTCGAATCGATCCCAGCATCGTATTCAATCTGCTGAATATCATTTTTCCATTTCTATTTCATTTATTAAATTCCCGTAATTGTCTGTTTGTTTTTCTTTCAAATAATAAAAATCTTACCAACGTTGCATAATGTTTCGCTAGTTTTATAACCGATAACGTATTCTTATCTTTTGATAAGTTTGAATATGTTAAGTTTAGTAATTTTAGAAACTATGACGAGAGGAAAAACCTTGCCAACTGGAGGATCTTTTGAAGTTATAGAAGGTGGAAAAAATATGAACGAAAGACATCGTAATGAACAAGGCTTAGGATGGATTATAACAAGTTTTTTTGTGGTTGGTGATTTGGCAGGTGGTGGAATTGTTGCCCTACCAGCAGCTATTGTGCAGACAAGTAAGCTTGAAAATATATTCAGACTGTAAATTTAGAATAAGACATTCAGGAAATCAAATTTTTTAAATGTTCTATAAAAAAGTACTTCTTCGGTATTTGAGCTAAATAAATACAAAACAAAAGAAAGAGAAAATCAAAAGACAAAATCTCATTGGGTTTCCAGATTTTTGGCCTGGATTAATAATGAACATACTGATGGCTTTCTCAATGACATACACAGCACACATGTTAGGCCTCAGCTGGACTATTCTCCAGCGCAGATGGCCGGAATATAGGGAACACTGTCGGAAACCATATCCGGAAATGGGTGGACGTGCAATGGGTAACACTATAAAGTAAGTTATAATCTTTTTACCGAAATTTCAAAAAAAAAGTTTTTTGAATTCAATGATAATAGTCAATAAATCAAATTGAACTGTGCCTTTAGCCGACTGAGTCAGTTCTTCGAAACACTGAAGCACTTCGTTATTCAAATACCGGTTTCTCTCATTTTCATTAGAGATTCATTTTAGATGTTTCTGTTTATTTCGAATATTATTTAAAACATGTAAATGTATTACAAAAATATTTTAATATGAAAAATTCCAACACTTATCTTCAAAAATATCCAAATGGAAATAAAAATAACATATGACAATATTTTTAAATAAATTCGTAGGTGATAAATTAATCAACTTTAGCAGTTTCAAACTCATTAATTAGTGATCAATTAATTAACAAAAATTTTGCCCATCATTTAGACATATAGTATCAGTGTGCATTGATATAACACAATTTGGTATCGCTGTTGTGTATCTTATATTATCGGCTAAAAATATAAGCGATTTTATCGATGCCTTCTTCAAAATTGAAATATCATTTTGTTATGTAATATTAATAGTTGGTATCTGCCTCCTACCGGTTACATTTCTGAAATCGCCACAAGATTTTTGGTAATTTTCATTTTTTTTAATATACAAAATAATTTTGTTTTCTCAATCTAATGTCTTGAATAATGGAATTATGGGAATATGAGAAAATTTCAAATCAGGATTGGGAAATTTTTTTGAAAATTTAGGATAATTAGAAAAATTTACAATGGGATGCAGAATTTCCAAAATTTGGGATCTAATTCAGCTCAATAAAGTATCCGAAATCGAAAGTAATTTTGAAAATAAAGTCTTTGATATCAAATGATTGCATTTACTATATTTTGAAGGTGGGCTATAATGCTGGCAATGGTTACAACGACACTTGCTTTGATATTGGTTATGATTGGGGCGGTGATGGATTATTCCACTTGCGCTCCGGAAATTGCCTTCAACGATAAGGTTGTGCCGACGAACTATTTTCTTGCACTTGGAACCATTTTATTCTCATACGGTGGACATGCTGCATTTCCAACCATTCTTCATGACATGCGAAAACCGTATCACTTTACACGATCATCCGTCTTGGCATTCGCTAGTAAGTTAAGTTTAGTGGCTTTCGATTTTTCACATTTCCTAACTTCTAGCATTTATTCAAAATTTTTGATTTTCATATAAAATTTTCAGTTTCTTCACCTTATACAACAAATACTCTCGTCTTGCATCTGAAAATGAGAGCTGACATATGAATTAGAAAATAAGCAAATATTATTAACTCAATGATTTGTGAACATACTTTTTACATAGCTGATCATTCTGTTGTCAATTCATTCATTTTCTAACTAATTATCATATTTTAAATTTCAATCATTCATCATAAATGTTAGTCTTTTAATAAATTAAATAAGAAACTTGGAAACAACTCTGGAAGTAGCTAAGTACAATTACAGTTGTGTTTCTGCTTTATACGCCGGTTTGCATTCTGGCTTACTTGACCTATGGCAATTCGTTACGTGAATCGATTCTCAATTCGGTTCAAAATACAGCCTTACAGCAGGGAGCTAATTTTTTGATCACTCTTCATTGCATACTTACACTAACAATTGTATTCAATCCTCTTAATCAGGAAGCTGAGGAAGTTTTTAGCGTTCCACACCGTCAGTTTTTTTTCTATAACTAGCTTATTTCAAATTATAATTAAATTTTTGAAACTTCCGAAAAAGCATTAAAACATGGGCGTATTAATTGTAACATTGATTCAGTGATAAATTGTAATCACAACCATGTTAAAAATAAAACAAAAATAAAAAGTTCTATTACTCTAGCAATGGTTTAGAATTATCAATTTCAGATTTTTGTTGGCAAAGAGTATTGGTTCGGACGGGAATGATGATGACTGTAGTTTTCGTTGCAGAAAGTTTACCTTCATTTGGACCGTTGTTGGGTTTAGTGGGTAGTTCAACCTTAACTCTATCTTCACTCATTTTTCCATGCTTGTTCTATCTTTACTTGACAGTTGGCGATCAAATAGCGGAAGAAAAAGGAAAGAAAACGCCAGATGAGATACCTTCGTTTGTCGAGTTAGATTTCTTTCTTTCATTCAAAAACTTTCTGCCGATTATTTGTTTATAGATAGATTAATGGAACTGCTTTGTTGATTTTTGTTGAAAAAAAAAAATCACTCAAGATCGATTATTTATTTAAATCTAATGTAAACTTTCAAATTATCAAGAAATTTCTACAACAATTCGAGAAAGCCTTTGATCTTTAAAAACATGGTATTTAAACATAGATGTCTCCATAATCAAGTTCTTAATGATATAACAAACTATTTTTAGAGTATTGGTACGATCACCTAGACGACGTTTGATCATCTGTTCATTAATCGTTAGTAAGTTAACTTTGTCTTGTTTATTGTTAGTAAATTTTCGTTTCAATCTTTTAAAGTAGGGATAAATATTTATCATCCGTGATCTGAAATCTAAAAAAATCTAATTTAAAAAGAAAGAAACGTTAGCATACTTGATGTGGTGAAATATGGTGCGTAATAAAGAATTCTGAGTTAGATAAGGTTATGCACTTAGCATCAAAAAAAATTTATATTTCGGTGTCAGTTGTCGATGTTTTATCTTTTATTGAACAACTGAGAATTAATAATCAATAAATAACTTTTTAAATGTTAAATCAATGAAAGTATAAAAATTATTTCATGATAGACAAAAATATGACTCGATTAGTGTGCATAATATTTTGATGTTATTATATTTGACATGAAAGAAACAAATCTTTTTTGACATAATTCCAAAATATTTTGCAATTCAGCCACGTGACCAGTGTGATCATGTGTGCGTCAGGAATGATAATAGTAAATATGTAGAAGTGGGCAGGCAAGAAATTATGTTTCCAATGAAAGACTAATGACAAGATTTTAATTCATGGTTCTATAAAATAGTAAGGAAATTTAGTAATTTTTGAAGAGTTTTAAAAACTTTTTTTTAAAGCAAGTCATTGATATGCATAGATTAGATTAGCTCATTTATGCAAAAATTTTATGGAAAGATGAAGTTGAACAATGATAACGTTCTTCACTCTTCATATGTGAAAAGAGATGAAGTATCTCCTTTCATATATTCAGGAAAAAACTCTTTTTTAAAGGAATCAAAGTTCAGTGATTTTTTTTTAAAAGCGACATTTATTTCTGAAGTGTTAATGCATTTTCTGAAAATATTTCTAAAAAAAAAAAAAAAAAAAAAAAGAATGATGAATTAGAAAATCCCAAAAATTAAGATTAATTCTTTTCAGCTTCAAGAAATTTCAAGATTTTTCGAAGTCTTTTAAACAACAGCAACAACATAATGAGAAAAAGCTATAAGAGCGAGTCAAATTCTGTAAAGAAGATTCTATGTGTTTTAATTGTAATGGTTTTATTGAAGTTTTTGGATTAATCGGTGGTGCAATGGCAACTTATACATCCATCAAAGAATTGGCAACAACGCGATTCACAGAGCCGTGCTACATCAAGCCATTCCTATCGTCTACGGAATCAAAACCTATCGAAGGTTATCTGAATTGTTGCGGAGCCTGGCAGAATATCACACGGCAAGGGGACATTTCCGACTGCAATCCCTATATGGACTTCTATTCTGAGAAATAGATCTCGAACGAGGACATTAATTTCATTATCTATCAATTTTGCCCTTTACTCTACAATTTCTTCTGTACTAACTTGCGCCACCATCTGATAAATTATCACGGTCAAGGGAACTAATGATAACATGTTTCAAGTTTAATCTCTTTGTTGTCCTTGCTAAATTTCCTAGCTCGTGAGGATATCATCTATTAGGGATATCAGTTGCAGCATTACAAAACAAACAAAAGCATAAAACCAAGAATGATCACAGTAACATTTCGAAAGATAACAAAAATTGAATAACAGTTTAACAAAAATCAATTAAAATTTTCTGGTACAGATCGTTTCAGTAACCATTCGTCACATCAGGATTTTTTTAACAACTGTTTATAAATTCGAAGAATTCAGAAGAATATTCACCATTAAAAGTTGAAATTATTTTCTCAGTGTAAACCGTATTTTAAAATTTGAAAGTTAAGTAATCAATCTGCTATATAATATTGCAGACAAAAAAAAAAGATGCATAATTAAAAAACAACATTCACTTATGTTGGGGATTTGTGGATGGAACATTGATAGAAAGTTAAGAAACATCCAAAATATTTTATCTGATTAAGAAATAGTGAGAGATTGTAAAACTTTTTGCAAATTCCAATCATTTAGAATCAATAAAAAACGCAAGTTTTTAAAGAAGCTACTAAAAAATCCGAATAATTCTATTGCCAATTTCTCAATACTTGAGCAGCAATCTCAGTGAAATTTAATCAAATTTTAGTGGGAAAAACAGGGAGAAGCGAATATAAATATAAATAATATATAATACATGATTCCTATTTTGTTTCTACTTCATATATAAATAAATAAATAAATAAATAAATAAATATA
>JAOVVO010001259.1:0-12359 GCA_028564675.1 Onchocerca lupi | reverse complement strand
ACTAAACGCCTGATTTCTATTGTACTGTTAACTACATATTATTCAATTACTACTATTCTGAATAAAGAATTTAATATAAATCTATTCCTTCCACAGCTCTAATCAAATTTCAAACCTTCCACAACAAAAACAGGGTTCAGCAAACTGTCAAAATCATCTGGTCACATATTATTGAAATGTTAATCTATTGAAATATTAATTTCTTATTATTGAAACGATTACTGAAATGCTAATTTCTATTGAATTCATGCACGTCATTTTTTGCAGCATGAGTGCTGTGCTCTTTCTGAAAAACGTACCGAACTTAAAAAATGACATATTGTTCGAACAAGTTCATTCAGCTCCTCCAGTGTGCTAACATCATCAAGATGACGACTCCGTATAATAGAAGACTGCGTTACAATGGCCTGTACAACAGCGTCAGTTCGATCGGCAACATAACGAAAATTACTCGGATCACCAAATAAAAATTGTAATTGACTAATAGCTGCTGTTGCAGTCGCTTGCGACATCGAAGCCACGCCATGAACAACCTATAAGAACACACAAGGAACGCTTCTAACAACGAAAACAGTTCTTTTTCACTTTGCCAAAGGAAAATTTGTTTAAAAACAATCGAAAAAAAAAGAAAAGAAAAAAAAAACCTTGTCCACATCGCCTGCTGCAGATTCTAGAGAATTTAATGAACTGACAGATTCTGCTCGGTCAGAATATTGTGGTGGATGCTTCCGTTTACGGATGGCTGGCTCAATTGGTTCCAACATTTCCAGCGCATTAGTGTCTATTTCGGGATATTCGACAGCTCCTTCATTATTATCAAGTTTCAGAAGCTGTAAAACTAAGAGTTTAAAGTGAAGCAAAAGTAAGCTAACACAAATATACTTCATAAATCAGCAAATCTCATTCATTCAACCACTGAAAGCACAGTTTTGTGTTGGATGCAACTTCATGAATAAAGTTCATATTACCACAGCTATCTATATTTTCCATTTTCTAAGCAAAATTGGTATGTTTAGTCAGTTTTTTTTAATGCTCAAAAAATGAAGACATAGGAAAATTTTTTCTTTTTTTGAACTGAACAATGTTGGAAAATCCAATAATTTTCCTTTCAGCTATATTTCACAAGAGACTATCATCCCATAACTTACATCTAGATTCAATGCGAAACGTTTACGAGTTCCATCATTATCATCACTGGGATCACCAGTATCTCCTTTCTGCAAAAATTCCAAATACAGCAGATACTTTTCCAAAACAAAATTTAAACTTATGGAAATATAGTTGCAGGATTCCCCATAATGCATATAATATTTTATATAAATAATGCGTTCTTGACCAGATTCTGGCTTAACTCGATTTATTACAAATAAAGTGCGAATTTCGCAAATTTCTGTTTATATATATATGTATGTTGAAGGAAACATAAAAATTATTCGTACGCTCTAAAACAGCATTACAAATGTCTTAAATATCTTGCTTGATTTGCTATAAATTCAGCGTAAGTTTAAGATACCTGCATTGTAAATGTACGATTATTTTCTCTTTCTTCAACTGGACTTGAATCACGAGAAACACTGTGATTTCTGTGATTATTCCTACCTATTCTACTTGATGATCGATCACTTCTGAGTCCCCTACCTAAAAATGAGAGACAAAAGTAGTGCAATGATTTAACTTGAAGCAAAGAAATATATTTAACATATTTCGTCCATTTAATATGGAAGAACAATTATCATCGAATTTTCTGACCTTAAATCTTCTGTCACTAATAATTTTGTTAAAATCACAGTGAAGCAACAAAGAACAAAGCGCTGAGTATGTAGACGTATAAGTAAGAAGACCTTTAATGCCGACAGAAATATTTGCATTGCGTCTGGCTGAGATACCAACTCGTTCTGGGCCTCCTACAAAAAAACTTTTTGCTATCATTATTGCATACAGGATGCTACATAACAAACCTTCCTTTGTCCCCTCCATATCTTGGACACATGATTACTTTATTTAATGTTGCTATATTATGGCACTGAAATACTGTAAAAAAGATGAACTAAATAAATATGTATGCCATGCATATTTCGTATACCATGTTTCTCCATATGATGCAAAGTAATTTACAGAGATTTTGATGTTATAAAACTAAAGAGACGATTCAATGGGGAAAAAACATTTTTACCTCGTGCCTTCGAAACCACACCACTTCGCTTTATACGTTCATCCAACATCGCTTTACTTTTGTCATTCATTTTGCCGATAAGTTGAAAAACTCGATCACCTTCTTCTTTCCAAGCTACTACGACAGCATTAATTGCCGCGTTACGTACATTATTATCACGGTCATCAATGCATGCTGCGATTTGTTTCAAAGATTGCTATAAACTTGTTATATTTTAACATAAAAAAAGAAATCTGAGAAAGCATTGTGTATGCATCAAAAAGGTGTAGAAAACCAAATTTCTCGACTGAAAAAAATCAATGTGTCGTATAAGGCATTTAAAAGTAGCCAATGCAAAACAAACTTATTCTCACCAAAGCCTTATTTTGGATATTTCAGAACATTGACGAACTTCAAATTTCAATTTCTTCTACAAAGGAATGGGACAAAATTCCGATTATCTAGAAAAATAATAGAACTAAAAAAACTTACAGCTGGTGTAGTAGTGGCAGCCATTCCCGTTGTATCAAGTAATTGCTCTAAAACTTGTAAGCATTCTGTCCGCTGCCTCGAATTTTTCGTTTTTAAGCCCTCAATTATGAGTGGGAATATTTTTGGAGGACTGACCAGTTCGGTGACCAGTTGAATTATAGTACGAACTGGTGTGCGAACCGAATCCTTTGGTTCTCCTAACTAAAAAACAAGTTTTCAAAATTATATCGGCAAATTTCCGATTTATAGTAAATTAATGAGCAGTAATCTATGTGCTATTTGTTCGTATTCCAATAAAAAAAGGAAAAATTAGTAGCTTGGATTTTAGTACAAACAAAAATCCCACTACGAATCATAATCCTTTGACGAAAATCGGGGAGGAGGAGGGAGAGAGAAGAAGAGGTGGGGGGAGGGGGGGGGGGAAAGAGCTGATGGACATTAAATTTTCCTGAATTTCCACAAAGCTGTTTTCAGATATACGAAGAAAAATATCAAGAGATGTATTGTAGTGTTAAAAATTGAAATATAGGTTTTTTTTTTTTTTTCTTATGTAATGAAAATTTCACCGATTTTCGAATTGGTATAAAGTTATTAATTCTCCGATATAAATTGGAAGCCACAGAATTAAATTCAAAGATCTAGGGTTTCGACTGCTAGAAAGGACAATGGAGCTCCTTTCACAAAAAGAAAAAAAAAGTTGCCATTGCATAAAAACCGAGAATTCCAGGAAGGAATCGAACCTTTAAAAGTAAATATGGAACAAAAGAGTACATCTCTTGATCCGAAAAAGGTTCGTTATATTGCAACAAAAGGTTAAATATTCCTTGCGTTAAATCAAGCACTTTCATCAGAACTGTTGGATTCGTTTCGAAAAATCGCAATGAAATCCATTTTAGCAGTAAATCACTATTTGATATCAAAGATTCTGGACAATCTGTGACCAACTGAACAAGAAGAAAAATAAAAAAACAAAAGGTTTATGAAGAGGATGAATAAAATACTGAACTCCAAGTAATTCCTTACTTCCGCTAGAAATTATAATTATCGTTTAATAAAAAATCACTGAATTTGAGAGATTAAATTTCATTTACATTATGGGACGTTTAGAACATATATTCTTGAGCATTTTTAGATATTTATTTTATTACCGCATTTTATTTTATGAGAACCATTCTATTCTTTACAGTTGTGGAGCAGTTTTCATAAAAAATGGGATAAATCAAGTAATTATTTGACAATCTACCGATTGTAGGATATCGATTCCTTTAACTTGTTGTTTGAAATCCTTGTTAAATAGAAATGTCAACAAAGATGCTTGTGTAATATTACCCAGTAATGTTTTCAATTGTTCAACGTGTTCAATATCAGGTTGATCGAAATTCCATTTAAGAACCTGAAACTAATTAAATAAAAGTTTTCACTTCTGAATAATTTTCCATCAATTATTTTTCATTCATTGGCATTCAGAAAAAAAGAAAAGAAAATTGAATTTCGGAAACGAAAAAACATACCCGAAGATTCCTTTCATCCTTTAATCTCGCACCTTTATCTTTGTTAATCACCAGAAACTCATCTTTCGATTTCACTGATTCTTCGGGTTCCTACAAAACCAATTGCATATTACCCTCAGTATCGAGATTTTACTAATATTATCTATCTGGAGAAGCAAACAATGAAATGAAACCAAATTAAAATATTTGGAGAAACTATAATTAAAACAAACTTTTGTAGCTTCAAATTCTTTCTTAGGTGTTTTCGACGACTTCTCTTCCATATTATCCTCTTCCACAGCTTCTTTTGAAGATGTTTTTCCACTAACATTCGAGTTTCCTACGCCTGGTGCAGGCGGTTTCAAAGGCTGAGAACAAATAATTTAATTACCTTAAAACGAAGCACTCAAAAAATTTTTATGAAGAACTGGCTTATAAAAGAAAAAAGATTGTAATTCAGTGCAGAAAATTCACTTACTGAAATAAATTATTGTAATTTATACAAAAATTAAACGCAAATGATATCTTGAAATCACGACTACGTCACGAAATAATAAGCATGCGAAAATACTAAACTGAATAAATGACTTAATCAGACTAATGTATTTTGTGATAAACGAAAGATAATTGCTGCTACTAATCAATTACAAAAGCCAAAAGAAGATTAAAGTGATATCTGTCACTGAACATTTAATTTGTATTTTAATTACTCCTAATCTATTTAAATATTTGACACTTTTCATATCTTACTTCAGGAATAACTTATTCATCAGTCAGATTTAGCACCATGATACCACATTACAAATATGCTAAATGAAACACTGGAAACCATTCCACACAAACACGAATGCTGAGCATACATAAAATTAAAGAAATTTTTCTGACAAGAGGCTTTAAGTTTTTGGATACAAGTTTTTTATAAAATTTAAAAATAGAACAAATGAAAATGAAGAAAAAAGCGACTTACTGAAGTTGAATTCGAATTAGCGTTTCCAACACCTGTTCCATTTTCAAGCTAAATGGCATTCACAGTAAAAAAAAAAAAAAAAAAAAAAAAGAAAAAAAAAGCAACATAAAACACAACAATTACCACGATATCGAAGGCAATTGCAAATCAAAGTATAACATCAAAAAATCAAAATAAACAAGAAAACTTTCGAAGCACAATAAAAACACCGAACAAAACGGAATTTTTCTTTAACTTAAATAAAGCATTCGCAGTTTGCGGGAAAACAAATAGCAGAATAGTTCTGGAAAAAATGTAGCATTTCAAGTCTAAAAAAAGAATCAAGTCTGTAGTACTTTCACCAATTAATTCATTCACTGATAATCAGGATTTAGCAATCTATCCAAAGAATGGATGAAGGCAAATGATTAAACGACTGGCATGATGAGCCAGTCCTAGAAATGGATGATCTGTCATATGAGTCAGTAACAACAATCGTAATTAATTAAATATTCTGAAAGTTTCAGCTTTCATTTTTATTATTATTACCATGATAATATACGCAAATGAATGACTAACATTGCTTTTATGCATGCTTTGCACCATAATTGAAACAACATCAGTACCAGCTTCTTGAACTGCCTTTTCATAAAAATCTCTGATCTGAAATTACCTTTTTATTAGTGACATTAATTAATAATCGAATAATGAAGAATAATCTGATTTAAAGATATATATTTTATGATTTTCATTGCCAAATCATTATGATACAAGTCTCAAGGTAAGGCTAACTGTTCTCTTTCTCGCCCTTTATTCACATGTTTTTGAAAAAAATGGAACATTATTAAACACAGAAATATGCATCACGTACAAGTCAATTATGTAAAGTTCTTGTGAATTTAAATCTAATATCACTTCTGAAAATCAAAACAAAATATTATTGAATAATGATTTCAAAAACATTCAGCTAAAAAACTTCCTATTTTTTACAATATTAAAAATAAGAACGATTTTTCAACTTAAAGACTGAAAAAAATTAGAAAACTGATAACATACTTTTGCCATTTTCATCTTATCTTCTGCAATATCAGCAAGTAAAGCCATACACAACTTTTCACCAACAGCTTTCATAGCAGCACCTAATGCAGCATAGGAAGCATCACGTACTTCAGGATCCGAATCGCCAGTGAGTTTCACAATTATTGGAGCCAATAATTTCAAAACTTTCTTGGGGACAGTTTGTGGATTATGTCGTTTAAACACTCGATAGAGGAAAAGATTCGTTTGAATTTTGATATGAGGATTTTGCTTATTAAGAGCTGCTTGGATGTCTTCAGCTAATACTTCCATAGTAGTCTAAATAAAGTTGCTTATTAAGAGCTGCTTGGATGTCTTCAGCTAATGATTCCATAGTAGTCTAAATGTGCAAATAAAACCAAGGCTCGATTTAAGATATATAATACCAAAAGATTAGAAATTCTTAAATTCTTTTAAATCTAGTCCGAAACCTACCGAAGCAGCTACAGCATCAATGCAATCAATGAGTGGATCCCTCAAAACTGGTTTCTTTTCTTTAAATTTTTCAAATATTGTTGGTGCAACCAGGGTTGCATATTGCGCAAATTTCTTACGTAAACCTGTCGCAAACGCCGTTAGACATCGAGCTGCTACTGCACAAACATTGATATTCGCATCTTTTTCGAGAATCTTAATAAGAAATGCTTTCAAAGTACAAGTACTTAGCAAGAATTTCTTCCCCCTAACAAAACACATGTCTTTCTCCAACCATTCTTAAAGAGCTCCGGGATTGAGGAAATATATAAAATAGGGAAATATGTTACTCAGACAAGATCAGTAATGGTACATTACTTTGTGTAATCTATGAAAATTATTATTTCTTCCTATAATTGTAATATCCAGAAAAAATTTTCTGGAACAAAAAAGTTATAGTAATATAAAATTTATTTACCTTCTTAAGAAAGGCTACGAATTCTCCATAATTAGCTTTCGGACAAAGTTTCGGATTCTCATTGCAAAGAACAAGTAATGACTGCAATGCATCTCTCCGTTCTTGCCACTTTTTCGAGTCAATATCTTCCATAAAATTTCCTGGTAACTTTGCAAGTACATCTACAGGATCTAACATATCCCAAGGATCGATTTCCTGCGCAACTGATCCAGTGCCTATTAAAATAACAAAATATACATATTGCAAAGTAAGCTTTAAAATCAGTGATTTTTAGTACCTTCAACTGTAGAACCATTAGCAACAGCATCTGCACTAGGAACTGCAACATTTTCACAGGGTACCGATTCCTTTTTTCGCTTTACTTCTTCATTATATTCAGTAATGGCCTGATCTCTACCATCACAAATCTTAAAAAAATTGTAGTTAAATGAAAGGCTAAAAGTGTATATGCATTAATATAGTTTCCTTCCTCCATGAAAATTTTTCGGGAAATTAGATCATGTTATGAATTTTGTTCGTTCATAGCTGGAAATAAAAAAGGATTCAAAAATGCTCTTTTGAAGAAAAGATTTGGCAAAAAAAATTTATAAAATAAAACTGCGGAAAAAAAAATGCAAAACTAAAGATTCTGTAGCAAAACTGAGATTCATTTTTTTTTTCTATAAATTCAAGATTTCCACTCCATATGCTTGCATCAGTATTACATAATTAAGAATTATGGGACGTAAACCAGTGGCACTCTTGCTATAACCTATTATCAAGTGATTAATTATTCTGAATTAATAAGATCTGTAATAATTACGAGTCTCTTACAACAAGAATTTATTGCCAAGAAGATTCAGCAAATGCAAATAACAACAGAAACATATAGAGATGTGAAATTTTTCAAGATAGAAAAGTCAATAACTTATCATAGCTAAAAGCAGTATGTTACGCTGAATCTGCCATCTGTTAATCGTCTAGGGCTTACAAAAATCCAAAAAATATCAAACCTTTTTCATTTTGGCTTTATCTTCTTGCAAATTACCCAGGAATGTGTTCATCACTTTATCACCTGTTAAACGCATAATCGATCCAAGACCAATGCATGCCGCTTCTCGTACTTCCGCATCCGGATCAGCCGTAAACTGAAAATCAATTTCAGCTACAATAATTCTGAAGTATTTTTTCTTTCCAAATTGTTCGTGAAAACTTCAGTAGCAAAAATCTTACCTTAACTAGAATTGGCGTTATAGCTTTAATGGTTTTTTTTGGTGCCGATGTTTGACTATGATTCTTCATTACTCGATAAATAAAATTGCATGCTTGCAACTTGATTTGCGGATTTGGTTTGTTGAAACAACTGGACAGTTCATCTACCAACATATCCAAATTGACCTAAATAATCGAAGGAAAAGTATGAAAAACAAAAAATTACAAAAAAAAAGATCACAACAAAAATAAGAACACATTGAAAAATGGTAACTAAAATGCTACTCAAATTGTGACTCGAAAATCTGAACTTACTGTGAGTGCTATTGCATCAATACATTCAATTAGAGGATCACGCAGAGTTGATTTCTTTTCTTTGAAACGTTCGAAAATGACTGAGATGTACTGAAAAAAAATATCAAGAACTGACTCGCTGCAGTCTCTTACATCTATGACTATTACCATTGAATCATCATAAATAATTATATATTAACATTAACACCGCAACTATATTTCTTGTCTTATTATGAAAATAACCACTGTCATGATTATAACTATTTAATATTACTAACACCATTATTGTTATCATTTATATTATCACACTAAAATTAATAAGTTACATCATCATGATACATTACTCATCATTGCTCTAGATAAACAGACATTGTGAAGTCATTATAATTACTGTGTTCTGTTCTTTTCAAGGCGAATATTCAAGAAAAAAAATATCATCTTACTTTCACTTAATTGGATTAATTCGGACTGATTTACTTATTATAATAGAATCAAATTCACGGAACCAACTAGTAATTAATCCAAGAAGTTCGCGAATTTTTTGAAATCCCCAATTTAATAAATATATGGAAAAGTTAATTAATAAGCGAACTGATACCAGTGTAGCAAATTGTGCAAATTTCGTCCGAAGACCATTCGCAAGACCTGTGATGCATTTTGCTGCGAGAGCACATACATTAATATTCGCATCTTTTGCAAGAACCTAAGGTTGGTAGCATAATTTTATTCAGAAAAAACTAGCGGGGAAAAATTTTGTAACTTTTTTGAAAAAATTTGAGTAATTCATTCAAATAATTCTCTTTTTTTTTCCCCTTAATATAATCAAGACGATAGACCTATTTTCAGCAAAAATTCAGTTTCGCATCAGACTTTCAAGATTAACTGAAACTTCTTTATCCGTGCCCTCAATTTATCTTTTTACCAGATAGATTTTTTAAAATAAAAAATTACATAGAAAGACTCAGCAGATTTTTTTTTGAAAATAACTACAACATTATTTCAAAAATAAATTTTGAAGACTCACATTTCGCAAGCTTTGTGTTATGCTAAAATAATCAACTTTTGGGTCAAGTCGAGGAGTTTTAGCTATTTCAGTAACCAATGACTGCAAAGCATCACGTCTTTCTGTCCATTTTTTTGACTCCAACCATTCGTTGAATTGTTCCGGCAGCTTTGCTAAGACATCCACCTGAAACTGGAAAATAGTTTCAATTTTTTTAATCTAATTTGAATGAAAAAATCTCAAGAAGAAAAAGAAACAAAAGCATAGAAAACTGAACTGTAGGGTAATCTGCAATCTAAATATTGCAGAATGTAATATGTATTGGCTAACTAAATAAGACCCGTTGATTTTGACTAAAAGCTATCTGATTACCTGGCAAATTCAAAATCCTTGGCCAAAGGTATAATGTGCCTACTCCAGAACCTATGGCAGTGCTACATATCAATTGCATTATCACTGTAAGATATGCTGCAATGTCAAGGCAAAATATGCATATAGCATACACCTATTGCAATGCATATTGCATTGAAGATCTAACAATTTTATAAATGCTTGTTCTTGGAAAAAAAAAGAAAAAAAAAAACAACTAAGAAATAAAGAACTACAATTCGAGTTGAAATGCCTGAAATTTTCGAAAATTATCATTAAAGATAGGAGGAAAAGTAAACAAACCTCACTCAATAAACTCCAATCATCCATAATAGCCCCTGAAAAAAGCCCTTATCATTATCATACTCCCATCACTCAAGCAAACACTTGCCACTAAAAGTATTTATGAACGAAAATGAAAAGTGTTGGACGGTGACTGAAGTGAAGCTGTTCTGTCTTGCGATGGCACTGGTTCAATCATGCAAATATTTCAAACTTCGTTTTGAACTTTCAGGAACAGCACGACGATATGTTGTATTAGAAATTGAGAGGTAGGAGGAAATGTGGAAGAGAAGGTGGGCTAAAAAAGGGAAGGGATTTCATGAATGATCTGCGAAAGATTTCTTGAGGGACTTTATCTCTTGAAAGAATCATGCCTCAGGAAATCCTTCGAGAGTTACTTTTGGGCACTTTACGGAGGACTTTTTGAAGGATTTATTGAGATAATTGTGAGGAATTTTATATTAATTACTTAAGGTTATGTTTCCACTTCAAATAAGGTCAAATTTTGGTGCACTAATATTATCCTCATATATGGAATAACTGGATGATATGGCAGAATTTCTAATAAAATGATGCTCAAATTTTGTATGATATGAGAGGAATAACTTATAGGCAAAAATGAAGGAAATTAGTTATTGAAAAAGATATCGTGTTTTGAGAGGAAATGCCATCTAGCGGTCATTGGCCTTCTCAATGTAAAAACTATGTCAACTATGGTAGATTAACATCTAAAGATTTCATGTCGAAGCATTCTTGAATGGATGAATTGCTCATTAAAATGTCTCTTTATACATCACATTCATTATACATTTTCAAAGAATAAATTTAAAAAAATGTGTTCCATCACACGTATATATCATATATCACGTACGTACGGAGAAAAATATGATAAAATACTTCTGATCGTAGCCAACCTAAATGTTAAAGCTCTTGAGTATTCATAATTTGTGTTTTATAATAACAATAGTTGGATCCGGTTACGCGTTGCCGTGATCGGGTGCAGCTAGTATGTAATAAATAAAAATATAAACGTTCGTTCAAAATCTAAATCTCCGAAGTCCTTATCGATTGCTTTGAAATTTTGACACAATCGTCAGAGAATATCAAGTCAAACTGATCACTGGGTTATTCTTTCCTTCGTTGCTCACATGAATACTGCTCAACTAAATTGTCGGATTGTTGCTACTGCTGCATCGCTTCAAACTCCGAACTTTTGCTATTGCTGTGTCGATGTAAGAACTTCGAATTTGAATTTGAATTTCTGCTCCAAATCCTGTCCCCTTAAATCCTTTCGAGGTTCCTCTTCCTTATTTGATCTCCAACCTCTCGATTGGTTACCCTTACTTTGTTTATCTGTAAATTGGAGTGTTTTGACGATAAACATGTTTATCCTTTTGGCGGTAAACATGTTTATCTCCCTTTGAACTATGGCGCACTGCTTGACATTCAGCACTCCTTGTTTACTGTTCACAAATCGCTGGGTAAATGGTAAAGACTTGATTCTGCCTTTTTAATATTTTTATAAGGTCACGATGACTGGATTCGAACTCTTTAGTGATTCTATTTAGCCGTATAAACTTTCTCCTTTTCAACAGTCGAATTTAAGATCACCGTTACAATATAAAGGATTGACAACGTGTCATTTTTGAATTTGATTAGATCACTGAACCGTAATGAACGATTTCTGGGTCACCATGATCGATGACCGGTCAAATGCTGAGAGGAACCGGGAAAACTGGAAAAGATGCATACATATAAATGCCATTAATTTGGAGTTAATAGCAAGAGGTTAAAGAAGTCGAAGACCTAATAAAGTTTTCAAAAAGCAAAACAGCAATGCTCAATGTTCTTACGGATGAAATATCTTATTGAAGAAAGTCATATCGTCTAAATTCTCCAGCTGGTTGTTAGGATTCCGCCAAAAAAGTTGCATTCAAAATGAGGAAATCAAATCAAGAAGAGCGTGAAAGAATTTTTCGAAAGTACATAATTCTAAATCACTATTTTTTGAGCGATCTGATCGGGCTGCTTGCTTGAAGATTTCAAAACTCTCAACTTTTTCTTATAAGACTGAGAATTTTTCACCACCGAATCAATCAGCCAAATCATTTTAGCATAAAATTAAATAATTAAAAAAAACCTTACGTATTTATAGCGATCATATATATATA
>JAOVVO010001258.1:0-12371 GCA_028564675.1 Onchocerca lupi | reverse complement strand
TTATTATTATTATTATTATTATTATTATCGATTACTGATTTTTCTTATGATGATTCCTTTTAAGTCGTCTTTGATCATTTGATATTCATAGCAAACTGGATAATTTCAGAATTACAATTTTTTTAGAATGCTTTGAGACAAATGATTCCATTTGATGCCAAATTTTTTCTTTTATTCAAATCATTAGATGTGTTCATTAAAATATTCAAATTTTAAAAAAAAATTTAAGCTTTCTTATCGATGGACAACACAGATTTCTATCAAATAATTAAATTTCTTTTTCTAGTTCGAATTATAATTTGGATTTTTCTTACTTGGGCACTTATTTCAGCACCAATATTACAGAATGGCCAGCTAGCTTCTACGTCAACGATTAAGCGACGCGTTTTCTTCACAGAATTCTTGATGCATTCAGTGTCCATGATCGAAAAGTTCGCAAATTTATTAGCTAAAAAACTTGCGTTTAAATATCACTCGATTCAATTTCATCCTTGACCTTAATTTAAGGTTTTCTGATTACAGTTGATTTCAGGTCGGACGGTATTCTAAGGAATATGCATTCTCCTAATTTAAAAACATCACTAATGAGGAGTTGTATTGCATAGGACGTTAGGAAAACGAAGCTGCAGCTTTAATGCCTAGCTTGGCTAATTTTCGGTGCTATCAAAAGCTTGATCCATCGCTTTGCTGCATGAAACAATCGTAACGTCAGCGCCTAGCACTTCATTTTCGCTTTTCCAATTGAAATTCCAAATTCCGAGGAAGGAACTTCTGGCGGCGCCGGGAATGTATGTCCATACGAAAACTCATCTTCCAGCATTTCAACTGAAGACTTATTTATTAAAATATTAAATTGAAATTTTACGAAATAATTAAAATGATGCTAAAATAGAAGATATTAAACATTTTGATGGATAAGAAAAAAATTTTTTAAATAAATAAACACAGTAATAATACAAATAATAAAAGGTGCAAAGAAAATTCTTCAATTCAAATTAATGATGAAATTGTGGAAAAAATAACGATAAGAATTATTCTTTAACCAATTGACAGTGAAATTCATAATTTCAAAACAAAAGTTCATGCTTTCAGGATGTTGTAAAAAAATTTTCCGCATTCGTTTACTTTGGAAAGTTTGTTTAAAATATATTATAATTACTGCTAGGTTTATTTTATTACTATTTTTGAATAATAATTCGAAAAAACTTCAAGAAAGAGACTGAATGTATCTTATGGTCAAATGATCGCTCATAATCGGTGATCATATTTCCAGAAGTAACCGGAATACTAATCTGGATTGTCGTCCCGAAGAGCAGCTTTTAGAAGTCCTTAATGTCTTCAGAGTTATATAATGTCGCAACCTAGAATTCCCTTTAATCAAGGCGAAATATCTTTTAGTAAATACATGAAGTATGACAACTTCTTGCAGTTGTCGTACGCGAAGTTGATGACAAAAGACATGGCCTAACATCAGATTTTTGCAGTTATGAGACACCGCTTTAATTGTGTTGATAATGTTCAAAATATTAGTTGACAGAATCGACTTACATATGATACCATCATGCAAATTGGTCCAAATCTTTTTTCGTATATATAGTACTTTTATTTTTACTGGAAAATTTTATAATCAAAAATTTCATTTTTTTTCAACACTTATATATTTAAAACTTATCCGATAGCATTAATTTATTGTTTAGCTTTTTCAATTGTTGGAATTTTAAATTTAATTCCTGACCTATCAGAAATTTAACAATCTATCCTGTCCACCATTTAATCTTGATTCAAATAATGAAAAAAATCAATAATTGTACTATTAATCAGCTTTGATTTTTTTCCTCAATTCACTTTCATCTATTCCTTTTCAACTCTCATCAAAAGATGCAATTCATAATATATTCATGATTATGATACAACTTATCAGTTCCTTAGAAAAAATTTCATTGAAATAAAATTTCAAATAGTTACATTTAAAAAAAAGAAAAGACGAAAAAAAAAAGCGAAATAATTAGTTAGGAACACTATAGGGATTAATCTGCCACAAAGTGCTTTCCTATAAGCATCAAAATAATCTGAATTTGAGTTTTGAAAAAAATAAAAGAAAAAACAACTTCTAGCACATTTGTTATTTCCATAAAATACATGAAACAATACAATATTCTATGAAAACTCCATCTGTTTTACATTTTCTAAAATATGTTATGTATTATAATAATGATATGAAAATATTTCAAAACTTAATTTTATTAATTACTATTACAAAGTTACATTTTATGTTTATGAACTTAGGAGAATCAATAATTCATCTATAATTACTCAGCATTTCAGATAATAGTCAATATCAATCAATTCTTAAATTTAAAAAAGTGATAAATTATAAATAATTTTCTCACATTTGAAAAGAATATATTAATGCTTATTTACATCACCAAATTGTTACTAATGAGTTGAAAATCGAAATGATTATTAGATTGCATGATTTCCTATTCTCGAGTATATAAATAATACTTAAAATAAACTTTGACCAAAATTCAAAAACTAGTCACAAAAAAAGCATCCTGGCGAGGTAAAATTACTTCATTTTTTAAATAGGTGTAAATGAATGTTCAAATCCAGTTTCATTTCGTAAATTTCTAATATAGTGATAATACTTTCATTTAGTCGTCAATAAATTTTAAATGCAGATAATAAGTTCTATTGTGCATAAAAGTTTAAATATGGGAAAGTACTATTAGTTGGAGATATAGGTTATAATAATACTCCGTTAGCAATATTTTTGGTTCTAAAGTTTGAAAATATTTTGTAATTAATCTTTAGATAATTTAGAATTTTCAATGCCTTTCTTCCGAACGCCTGCGCATTGTTAATATGCGTAAAAAAAAATACGATAACAAAATTTGAATTTTTATGAAATATTTGAATATATATTGTATATAATCTTTCAAAAGCAATTATGATATGCTTAAGACTGCTTCGATATGAAAATGCTCGGTAATTTTTGGAAATAGTCCATAAAAATATTATGAAAATGATAAGAACTTGGAAAAAAAGAAATAATTGAAATATTTAAAAGAAAACAAGCAATAAACAATAAGAAATGCAAAAATAATAAGACTGGCATGAAAATATCTAAAATGTGAAATAAAAAGCATTGGAAAATACAATAATGAATTGAAAAAATAAACTAATTATTAAGAAAAAAAGAAAATATTAGAAAGAAAACAAGACTTTTTTCTTACATAATGAAGAGAAAAATATAACATCAAACTGATGAAAATTGAAATTTGAAAAGTAATACGAAAATTGAGCAACTATTTTGCAGCATTTTCGGTTATTTTTGTTTGTAGTGAACGAATAAATTTTGTTTTCAAATTATCACAAAAAATTATCAAATCTTTAACAGTTGCAAAGTAAATTCATTTTTTTTGTATTATCTATATTTTGTCAATGTTTCTTCAAATTCAAATTTACTGTATTATATGAAATAATTGCAAGCTATGATATTGTTTTATGTTTAAGGGACGAACTATTCGTATAAAATTTAACCGTGTCCTGCTGAAATCACATATCAGCATAATCAAGAGTAACGGTTATTCCATGTTCTACATTTTTGTGTCTTGATTATAAAATTTGGCAATAATTCGAATTGAAAAATGATTTCAAGATGAATTAATTGTAAAAAAAAAATTTGACAGCACAAGTGAAGTAAGCAAGTTACTTCGTTCTTTTTTTTTTTTTTTTTTTTTTTTTGGAAATACAGTTATTTTAGAAAAATAGCGAATAAAAGCAAGAATGACAACTACTGAGTAAAATAACAACGACTGCTACCATCAGGAACATAATTTAGGATTTCTCGTAAGATTTTTTATTTGTTGAATTTGCATGAAAATTGAATAAAATATTATTTTTTTAAACAAAATTTTAAACGAAGACTTTTCTAGAAATTAGTGAAAGATGTGGAAAATGTTATGTACATCCATTTTTATTAGCATATTTTGCTCATTTAGTTTAAAATGGAAATGTCAAAATTCTTTAAATAGTAAATTAGGTCTAATTGATAATCAAATCAAAGTCAATTTTAATCTTATATAACGTATTAATTATATTTTAAAATAAAACTTTTCAAGTTGGAAGTTTTACTAAATAAAATATATTTGAAACTAAGGATTTTATGAAAATTATTCTCTCAAAGTGATTCTTTTTTCATCCTTCATATTGTATGTCTAAAATGATTCCTTTCATCTAATGAAATTTGATTAATAGTATCTACTTTACATTACACAATTATTGTAAATAATATCAACAACCAATTATAACACTTAAAGTTTTCTAAATACAATTAAAATTAACTTTGAATTCTTTTAGAAAATAATTAAAATTATTAATATTAATTAAAGTTATTTTACAGATTGGTACCATTATTTTATTTAAAGAACTTTATACTAACAATCATTTATTCCCATATTATTAACTAGCAAAGGCGAGTATTAAATAATTTATTTTGGAAATCGAATTGTGAATAATGAGGCCAGTAAGATAGTACTAACGGTTATGTTAATTACAAGGAAACGCATTTTACTTCTAATATTAAATTTTAGTATGAGAAGTTTATTTATTTACTATTATTATTATTACTAATACTATTATTGTTATTATTTATTATTATTAAAATGATTACTACTGCTTTTTATTCTACTAAAGTGAAATGTTTGTGAAATGAAGTATTCGATAATTACAATATTCTTTTTGATGATAATGTTTTCATAATTTAAGAGAAAGTGCCAAAGTAAATAAACGAAGCGAACAGAGCTTTCAGTGCTTTTCTCTTAAAAAAAAAAAGGAGAAAGGGATCGAATAAAATAAATACAATGACAATTTTAGAATTGGGATGGATGTTTAATTTCATTGATAAAGTTCTTTCTTTCTTGTTTTACCTAAAAATGAATAGAAATATGAATATTTATATTCATGTTAAGTTTTAAAGTTTAAAATGTGAATTATTATCAGTATTGATCATGAACAATTTGAATACATATACATTTTACATTTGCAAATATAGGCACTGACCGATTTGACAATTATCATGGATTTAATGTCATAGAAATCATTCATTTGAAATGAAAGAACAAAATAAATCAAAAATATTATATGCAGCTGAAGTATTTTTTTAAATAGTACAATAGAAATTAGTTCGATGATTAAATTAATAAAACAAATTTCATCGGAAATTAAAGTGTAATAAAATTTTAAAGTTTTTCGCTAAGAGTACAGCTATATTGGATATCAATTTATGATAATGTTATATTGGAAACGAAATATTAGGAAAGATAAATGATAAGAATTAAAATCAATAATAATGGTAATATAAATTGATATAATTTATAACGGTAAGAATAATAAAATTTTGCAGGTAAAAAGTTTCATTAGTGTGTTCCGATGAATTGATATGAATCAGGCAAGCCATCTTTTTTTTGCCTCTCAAAATGCTATCACCGATAATTATTATCTTTTTTTCGTAGTTAAATTACAACATATTGGATATTCAATTTCATGAATTAACTTCTAATTTTCATTTTTGATCTTTGAAAACAAAAAGAGAGAACATTAATTATTGTATGTATTTATAACATTTCATAATGAAATAATTAATTTTACCACAGTTTCATTCCAAAATAAATACCATTAAGTAGAAACGGAGAATTAGTGGAAAAGTACAAGGCAGAAATGAAAAATTTACGTCGAATTAAATTTGTTATTGCAATATGGTAAGAAGGAATTAGCTTATCGGCAGTTGAAATCATGCTATGCTTGTTTATATATCACGGGATCCAAAAAACCTAAAATGTTTGAATAAGTATATTCCATCCTGGATGATTTACTTTTTAAAATCCATCCATACACACAAAGATAAGCAGAAATTCACACATACACCTTTTTAAATATAGAGATATCAAATTTTGTTTTTGAAATTAGCAAAAAAAGTGGAGAGAACGAAACATTCAATAACACTTCGTTCAGAGAAGATGAAGAAAGTTACTTTATTGTAAACACAAGTGACTTCTAAAATTATTCAGTTCGCATAAAACTATTATTATGTGAAGTTATACAAATTTAAGAGATAAAAAAAGGATTCAAATGATTAAATTGATTGATCGTTTAATAATATCAAATATTTTAAGGTTATTGTTGCAGCAATTATTGCTTTGCAGACACATTACGACATCATCTTAGTTAATTAATTTATAAATCATGTATATGTAAAAACAAATACATATGCGATGCGATATTTCATTGGATGTTTTGGAAGCAACAATATGTGAATGATGAATTGTTTGTCCTGGTCATTTGTTTGGCTGTTCATTGTAGCAAAAAGTTGATAAAAATAATAAGAGAGGATTTAACAATTTTAAACATTTTTCAAATTTTACACAATTACAGGTATTATTTTAGCCAAAAGATGTAATTGAAATAGGCAACTGTTGATCTTAATACACCTGAATCCTTTTCTTTTTTTTTCTCGTCCCTTTTAAGCGTACTAATTTAATTGAAATTTTCTGTTAAATCAACAAATAAATATAAATCTATCCAACTTTGCTCATTTCTTTTCATTATTTGGTCATCATACAATTGAATAAATGTTTCAAAAAACAAATAACAAGTATTTCAATTTTTGATTAGAAATCAAAATAAAACATGGAAAATATGTTGCAATGAAATATTTATATGCGTGAATTATCCGTGATTTTGCTAAAATTTATTTAAGTTTAAAGGTATTTTTGAGAATAATAAGTAAATGACACAGTTTCAAAGTAATATTGTGTATTATTGGACTTGATTAATTCAAATTTCTCACAGTTAATTACCTCAACGGTACAATTTATTGTTGATACTATCTGTATTTTTACGAAAGAAAGAAAAATTTTACACAAATTTATTTTGGATTGATTGTCGTAATTAAATCTAACGAATTTCAAATATTGCTCCCTTCAAGAGTTTCACGGATGCATCATGAATAGCATTGACCTTAGTTAAAAAAAGAAAAAAGCTTTCACTGCTTAGACAGAAGCAAAAGATGAGCTAAATGTAATTGCATTTCGAAAAGAAGCAAAAAATATGTAAATCAAAATTATTAATTGAAGCACCATTTATCAAATGGATAAATCAAAAAACAGACATTCATCGGTGATTTTTAAATCGACTTCCTGCCATGGATGTTCTTCTGATTCAGCATTTGAGCCTCCTAGATTCTCGAAGCTGCCATTTGCAAAGGCATCGGTAAACCTTGGTAGTGGTGGTTGGCCAACTGGAATTCAATTATTTTGAAGTAAAATTTAAATATGCACAATTCTGGAATAAAAGAAAAATCAAGTACCAAATAAAACGCTTTTAAAGAATTATCCATCAGCCTGCTAATGTGATAGTGATCGGATATATTTCTAAAAAATTTTGAAAATACCGATGAATCAACAAGTTTTGTTTCAGGTTAATAAAGTCATGGAAACATACAATCTGGTGAATTTAAAAAATTTGAATTTCCCTGATTTCTCCACCATGCTTGCGATTTATCATTCTCCATTACTGTTTGTAACTGGCAGTAGCTATTTCCCTGGTCTGTATTTTGCAGCAATTCCTAAATATGTCTAATTAAATTCTGATACTTGATTGATTGAGATATCATATCATTCTTATACGGAAACTATCATGCAATCAAGGTAATGATGATGGTGGTGATTCGTGATCATGTATATATTTGTTTTACATATTTTCATAACTATATATGCATTTATGCACTTGATTTTTTCAATAAACTTACAGGAAGATAAAAATTTTTATAATCAGAAAATGGTGTGAAAATAATGTTAATAAATTAAAAGTGAAAATTTCGTCAATGATTATTTTCATCTTTGCATTAAAAAATTTAAAATTAAATTCCAACTTGATCATTTTCGTATTCTGTGAAACTCGAAATTGTTGGTGAAGAAACTGTTGTCAAATGAAAACTGACATTTCCGTCAATTGCTGAAAAGCAAATGTTTCATTCAAGTATTTTGACATTCAAATGAATAAAATTTTAAAAAATTCGAAAATTTGTCAGTAAATTTATTGAGTCAAAATGAGATGCAAATGGAAATATATAGAAGTTCAAATTATGAAATTCTAGTTTCATAACTTGGACTCCTTTCAATTTTCAAAAAAAAGAAAAGACAATTGCATAAATTATACTTTACCTGACTAAATAAGCTGAAAATGTTTTCAGAGTTTCAACTCTTTAGAAAAAAAAAAACGCATCCTTGTAAGCAAGTCTTTTCCTAATTATATTTTCAAAATTTGAAAGCATTTGAAAGCATTCTAGAGATGGAATTAGAATAATTCAAGAACTACATGTAAGTTCAATGTCTTCAGGACGAAATGCTTCCTTAACACCGATTTTCATAATTTGTGGAGTTTGACCGGAAACATTGGATGAATGTAAATTGTTTAAATTTGATTGTTCTGTAAACATTTTATTAGCAACAGAAAAATAAAATTTAGCTTCAAATTATTTTTTTTTTTTTTATCGAACTAAAAAATTTATCTTACAGAATTAAGTATTAGCAAAGATTAGGCAAAACCAAAAAACTTTGTGTTTTTCTCCTTAATTATTGAATAACAGTCCTTTTATGTTCATATTAAATATTTAGTAAACTTAAATTTACATAAATTGTTTTCAGTTATCTTTTTAATTGGTTTCTTATTTATGAAAAGAAAAAATGGAAAAAAATTAAGACAAACTTTTTGGTTCATTTTGCTTTTTTAAGAATGACAGAATTGCGGGATTTAAAGTTGGTTTGCAGTTTTTCTCGAAAACTTTCATCTTACTATGTGTCGATTCATTCTTTTTCATTTTAATACCAGATGAATCCATTCTAAAAATGAAAAAATGTCATTTTCTCATTTGAAATTAAGTTTTTTGAATCTTACCTTCCGGTGCAAACATTTACTATTGTTTGCGGCAGAAAATTTTTAAAAAATTAAACTCAGTTTTGATATTTTATAATTCATTTTTCAGAAAAGTATTAAACTTGATAAAATATGTCGCACACGGTTTAAATTAATATTACTGAAGCATGATGTTTATGAAATATTTTAATATTGATAATCAAATTGCTGTTTTTATCGAAACTTTATGGCTCACAATTGCGTGCTAAAATTTATTTTTCAAATTAAAATTTGTCTTTTTACCACTTTTTTTTCTCTTGAATTTCCACAATATAGCAAAATTTTAACCATTCATTTTTGATACTTTTATTTTTTTTCCTCTTTTTTCCTTTTTACTTTTTTATATTGAAATATTTATATTATCCGGCAATATTTGCAACGCAAACCGACATGCAAAAAAAAAAAAAAAAAAAAAACAAAAATTAAGAAATAAAAGAAAAAAAATTGAAACAAACGCATTTTGATCGAGCATCCAATATGAACCCTTTCCTTTTTCACCTTTTTTACGCGGTAATTTAATAAATTGTTTATTCAGTGAAAGATTATGTCTTATTGAATTCTGAAATTATTTAATTCATCTTTTAATTTGATTAATGAAGAAAGTAATATCAATTCTATTGACCAAAATTTAATTTTAATCAAACGGAACAAAATTTGTATGTTCAGAAAACGAGTATTGTTGGCCATTCGAACTCTTTTTACCAACATTTCATTCCTTCTATTATCTCCTTCTCCAAAATTGTATACCCCCAGGAAATACTATTGATCTGGTTTCCTACAATTTCTTTCATTTCTAACATTTTATTAAATGCTAGAAAGAATGGAAAAAAGGAAGGAATTTATTTCAATCAAATGAAAAATTAAAATATTTAATAAAATGTAACAATTTATTTCTTTTTTCACCTGCCAGGTAATATCTGTCTTCCGATACCATGCAAAATTTTTCTTCACATAATCGTAGATATCGCTAAGTAATACTTTAGTCTGTCCATGATGACGCATCGCTAATGTTATCAATTCTGCATAACTATACGGTGGTTTTACAGCTTCATTTGAGAAATCGACAGCCTTTGGTGTGCTTTCCTGCATATTATTATTTTCGACTTAATAATTGGAATAAATAGTGATTAATTTATTTGATCAGAAGGAATAAATAGTAATTAATTTATTTGATTAGAAAGAATAAATAGTAATTAATTTATTTGATCAGAAAAATTATTATTTTCAACTTTTGGAAATTCTATTGAATAAAATTCAAATTTTACAGTATTTCGAATAAAAAAAATTTTTCTGTGATAAATCCAATGAGAAATAAAATTTTGAAATTAGAGGAATCAATTAGAGTTATCTTAAGATAATGAATTCATTTTAATTGTATTAAAAGAGAATATTTCTTGATAAATATTAAAGATCTATCGAAAAAAAGCTTAAGACAATCTCTAAAAAGCATGTAACTTCCGGGTTATTGATATTGATTATAATACTAAAAGGTAGGAGCAATAAGCAGTAGCAGCACAGGTAGGATGCAATTACTTCCTTGGTAATCGCTAATTGAAGTATGAAAAGAGCAGAGCATAATTTCATGGTAACATTCTACTGAATATGCTGTTTAATGAGCATATTTTATTGCTATGTCTGATGAGAATAGCATAAATGTAAATTCCATTATTATAAGATTTAATTTAAATAGAATATCAATGATTTTTTGAAAAGATTAGTTTTAAAAGCGAAAGAAAAGATTTAAAGTAAAAGTGACGATAAGCAGAAAATGTGGTATTTATTTCAATAATATTTACATTAATTTCCAAGAAGATGCGAAAATTTTGGTTATTTTTTTTTTTTTTTTTGTTATTTATTTTCTTTTTTGGTATCTCTTTTGTTGACTTTTTTTTTGTTTGTTTATCAGAAGTTCGATATATCTGTAATATAGGCTTTAAAGTATAAGATAAACTGATCAAACTTTATTAGTCATCATCAGGTGATTGATAGCTGTTTGTGAAATTTATAAATTCTTGAAGTTAAAAAAGAATAATTAGACAATTTATACTTATAGATTAAGAACAAGTTCTACCTTATTCATAGTTTCGCTGCTAACTTATTTATAAAATTGGATTATTCAGACTATTTGAATGTAATTTATTAATCACTTGTTTTTTTATTAGGTTAAGAAATATCAAACTTACCTGACTATTGTGAATCCTTGAATGTTTCGCATGTTGCAAAAAACTGGAAGCAAGAGGATCAGGAATATGCAGCGTTGATGATTTACGTTTCACGGAATTTATTAGCCAGTCAAGACTTGGTAATTGGCAATCTTCGTCATGCATTACCTTTCTTCCATCAATAACTTGTCAGTCAAATAAAAATTTTGAAATGCTGAATACGAGTGGACGAATAAAAAATTTGGGTTATTTTAATCGCCAAATCACAAAAACTAACATTTGATTTCGTAGCAAATATTGAAGCTATCAATAACTCCTGCAATTTTTCAGAGTTATCTGAAAGTTAGAAATTGAACGTCAACCGGTAATTCAATTAGATATTACATGAAAGAAATGAAAGTTTGTCCAGAAAGTTTCAGAAAATTTTCAAGACTTTTGCTGGGTAATGAATTGAACGATAAGTTTTTTAAAATGCTTGGATCAGTAGAAGAAATCCAGGAAAAAGGTATAAAGGAAAAATAGGAGAGAAAAGCAAATTGAGGAAAAGGAAACTGAGGATACTTGGCAGTTAAAATGGATGGGATGGTGTCATGGACTATTGTTAGCTAACGGTGACAGTCTGCCCAAGGCACCGATACTAATACCTTCCCACCTGGACTCACTCATCACGACAGCGAATAAGACTAATTTTACAATTGACCTGACGCATTCTTCCCGAAATTTTCAAATATATAATAAATTACTAAATTTTAGGTTCATGATGTCTAATTGCTTCAAACTAAAGACCAATCACATGTGTGTGTTCAGAAAGTCTGAAATTTATATTTAAGTCTAAAATTTACCAGGCAATCGCAAAGATTTGCATAAGTAAACTTGAGATCAAACTAATTATATTAGCAACAATCTTTAACCAACTACTAAATATTAAAAATGCTATTTTCACTTTTTTTTTTTGAGCAATACATTATTTATTCGAAAAAATGTCAAAATTGAAAATTTATGGAAGAAATGAAAGTATAATTTTTTTTAGAACGAAAAAATTGTTCGAATGATAAATAATTTCATGCATTTCAAGACTAATTGGCCAAGAAATTTAACAGCCAGGAAATCTTGTTTTGCTCGGTATTTATGAATGAAATGGGGGCGGAGGATTGATGATGTCCTCATTTACTAGACACTATTACCAGACCAATACATCTATTTGCTATTCGTAATTTATAAATATATATATAT
>JAOVVO010001257.1:0-12385 GCA_028564675.1 Onchocerca lupi | reverse complement strand
CATTCATTCATTCATCCATCCATCCATCCATGTTTATATATGTATATACATATACTTAGAAATAATATTTACCTGAAAGGACTTACCTGTACTAATTGATCCAGCTGATAAAATAGCAAGAATGGATACTCTGATATTCAACGAAAAAATAAAACATACTAAACCTATTGCACAAAATGTCACTAATATTGTGCTGAAATAAAATTAATTTTTAATTTCAATTAAAATTTGATAATATTAGCAGAAATGCTCCTGAATGCTATGTTCTAAAAATTGATTGAAAATTATAATCCTTTTTTAGCATAAGTTTTTTTAAATGAATCATTCGTAGAAAAAAAAAAATTACAGTTATTGTAAACAACAATTTCAATTTCAAATTTTTGCTATTTATGATTTATTTTCTTCATTTTCATTCTAAATAAATTAAATTAAGATTAATTTCTTATTATCTGAAATAAAAATGAGATATGTCGTAATATTAATCAACAAGTAAAATTAAATATTTGGTATAATATATACGCATGAATTTACGAAACGAGAAATGATATTTTAAATTTTACCTGACAATAGTTGAAGGTACAGATAATATAATATCAATTAATTCCGCATCTGTATCAAATGGTATAATATCATATTGCGTGTAACGTGTACATATCTCACGGCATGAACGTAATAATTTTGCTTTATCAGATAACGATGAGGTACCATTATAACCCATTATTATTATCATTGACGTTATCACAATCCTTCAAAAAAAAAAAAAAAAAAAAAAAAAATTTCAAATATCATTATATACTGATAGTCATTAAAAAAAAAAAAAAAAGGAAATATTTAATAATTTTATTCGTAAAAAAAATGATAATTATGAGAAGGGGTAAATATAAAGTTTAATAGTTACATCATTTTCTATCACAATTATGAGTTATTATCGTTATTTTTACCATGATTATGAACTTTTATCATTATTTATTACATTCATATTATCCATATTAATATTACTGATTAATATTATAAAAAAAAAACAAAGCTAATGGTTATTATAAGTTGAAAAACAAAAAAAAAAAAATAAAAAAAATTCAATTCCAAATAAAAAGGATTTTTTTTATTATAAATACAATTTATCATTAACAAAATGCATTCGTAATATGATTACAATTACCGTCATTCGATCAATAAATTGGATTGCATATATATTTTAATCTTTGATTTCGGATTATTCATTTAATTATAGTTAGTTTTATTTAAATGAACATTTTCAAAATTCTAACCTATTTTGTAAATCACGCATGTAATGAGTACCCATTTTCCATGCTGTATATGGTTCGGTATTGATGAAAAAATCGAACTGTGACATATCCAAACCTAAGAAATTTTTTTTTTATTTTCTTTTTTTAAATAATTTCAACAGATAAAATAATATATTAAATAAATATACAGTCAAGTAAAATTCCGAAGTAAAAATAAATTTTTTTAAGTAGAATAAATTCATCTTCAATTTAGTCAGTTTCTGATCAGCAATTAATCCATGATAATTTATTTATTGTAATATTTTTGAAGTATAATTCCAGAATCCAATTTTTTCCTTTTAATTTATGATTAATCAATATTGCACCATTTTCCATATAAAAAGTTCCATTAGCTTCTACACCAGAAATTCCAAAAATAACATCAAGATCGGTAGCATGCGGATTAGCAAGATATCGTAAATAATCGTTTATCCAATGCATTGTTGCAGCTGAACCTAATGAATTTTCGGATTTTTCCATTTCTTGTATCATTAACTGGAAATTAATTTCATTTTACTTTATTCAAGCACAATTCAATTCGAATTATTTGAGTTCAAATTCATCTTTATTCCAATTCATTTTCACTCAATTCAATTTATTTTATTATTCCTCAATTTCGTTTCCAAAATTTCGCTTATTATGCATTATTAATAAAATCTGTCATAAATAAAATTGATACTTGTATATACGTATTACTAGCATAAGGTGTACTTTCCTACTTAATTATTGAAAGGAAAAAAAAATTAAAAGTTGGATTTGAATTTTTTTTTTTTTTTTTTTTTTTTTTTTTTTTGGATAAATTCAATACTTTCAACATTTTCTTAATTCCTGAAAATAATTTGATTACCGTGAAATTGCGATATTCAATAGGATTGGAAAAATTGGGTGGTTTCCGCATAATATAATTGATAGATAAATAATCTGGCCAAACCTATAATAAATATTTTCTTTTACGATTTTAAAATTTTGAATGGTTAGTTTGGGATAATTTCAAGAGATTAATCTAAAATACATACATGAATGCACATATAATTAAGTATTATGGAACATCTTAAATTTCACCACAGAAAATGAAATCAAATTTTATCGCTATATTGAAGAAATCAAAAATAAAGAAGACGAAAAATGCATAATATATTTTTAAAATCTAAAAAGATTAGCAGAAAATAAAAGTGAAAATTTTCGTGTTTAAAATATTTGAATTATTAAAATTAAATCTAACTTACAATTTCATCCATTATTCGAATTCCTTCAAGACTTTGTGAATTCGGTGGTAAAAGCATTTTACCATCAACGTTTGTATCCATTGCTTGAATTCCAGTTATTGCAAAATAAAAATATGCAATTAATATTGCCACAGCAATTAATGTCGCCCAAAAGGATGCAATGAATTGACTGTAATCTAAAAGAATCAAAAATAAAAGAAAGATTAAAATGTTAATTTTCAGGAGGAAAATGAAATAATAAAGGAATAAAGATCAAAAAAATTAAATTGTGTAATTAATTTCTTCCTGCATAATAAAACTGATGAATGAAATTCATAGCAGAGCAAAGATTTCATGAATATAATTAAAATTCTAATATTTTTAGTAGGAAAATCAAATATAAGAATTGCCGGTAAAACCGAGATATTTTTATAATATAAATATGATAGAATAATCAAAGTGTTTGCATGATAGAAATCTGTGATATTTCTCAGTAAAATGAGTCATTTATCCATATTTCTTATTCTTTAGTTTGATACAAAAGCCTTTGTTCTCTCATCTTTCGATTTGCTAAAGCTTGTGTGCATTGTTTAAAATTGTAAGCATTATCGATCTCTTATCTTTATCATGATAACCAAACCCTTTGTGCAGCATATTGTATGTCATTGCCTACTACAAAATCAAGAATTATCGATATAAAAAAAGGAATTTCTAGCGGCCATCGATTCAGTGGTTAATTAGCAGTTACTCAGAAATTACTTAATAGTAAACATTTCATTTTTTGTTTTTATTTCAGACTAATTAAATTAATTGTAGGATTAAATTATTCAATAACTATAATACATTTAATTGAAAATAATTAATGCTAGCATAACATTTCGATTAAATTTTTTAAGCAAAGTAATGGATGGACTTAAGTAATGTTGATATGTTGATGAAGTCCGCTTGATTAATTAGCAAAATTTTCAATTGAGCAACAGTGATACAATAAATTCTGCTTGATTGATTAATAATTTTTTCAATAAATATGAAAAATAGTAAGCATTATCAATAAACAAATATATGTATATATATTCCAATATGCAGAATTTTTTTTTTTTTTTTGCATAAAATTTAAAAATTGTAACAAGAATAAAAGGAAGTGTAAAGAATAAACAAGAAGTTTGCTATAGAAATATGAAACAATTGAAATTAATAAAAAATAATAGGATTTGATTTGAAGTTTTTAAATTAAAAAAATTTCTTACATTTACAAAATGCGGTAATATTTCGTCGCATTCCTTCAAAAAATGTTGATTTTTTCTTTTTAATTTGTTTATAAACGATAGCCGGTTCGTTATGAGTTAGCATCACTTGAATTGGCGCATAGAAGAAAAGCTAACAAATTGATAGTAGGTAAGTTAATGGATTTCAAAATTTCAAAAAATTTTAGACAAATAATATCTTAAAAAATATTTAAAAAAAAAAAAGTCACATCTTCTTTGTATATACATACGTATGCAATTTTGTATTCTTCATGAAAAGAATTAAATTTGCATCAGTAATTAATATTAATCTACGATTTTCGCCTTTTTTTTTAAAGTCTTTTAAGATTGGAAAAAAATTAAACCAGTTTTTTCAAAAAAATTTTTTTTTCTTCTTTTACTTCAACTTACCTGGAATAACAAATCAAGCAACATAGAGAGTGATACTGCGGCGCAAAAAAGTTGCATTTCATATGCTGGAGCAATGCAACCTAGTGCAAATCCAAGAGAATTTGTTAATGAAGTAACCACCATGCCTATTCCAACCTTTTCCAGTACCATCTGTAACCTGAAATACAATCTAATATAATATTATATTGAAAAAAAAAAAAAAAAAAAAAAAAAAAAACTTACCTAAGCAATTTAATTAAACAGCAAAACACTCAAAAAATTTGATTAAAAGAAGAAAAAAATCTGAAAATTTAAAAGATTTAAATTAATAAAATAACCTTTCAGCAGCTGTTAAAGCATGCGGAATTCCTATTGATTTTAGCCAAGTGTTTGTCAATAAAAATGCATCATCAACACCTTTAAAATTATTTGAAATTTAAATTACCTGTACAATAATATTTGCTACATATATAGAAGGAAAATATTTTTGCATTCGATGGAAAAATATATATAAAATTTTAGGGAAAAATTGCTTCTAATCGAAAAATGCAAATATAATTTCAAGCATTAAATTGAAAGTAGAATAAAAATTTGAATGAACAATAAGCAATATAATGTTAATTCCCAAAATAAAGATGATCAAAAAAAAAAATTGTTTACTGTCTGCCCATCAACTGATATATTAAATGGAAAAATTGGACAATTAAACAATATTTTCCGGTATATTATTTTCCGGATATATTATCCGGAGCATTTAGTCAATTACATTATAAACAAATAGGAAGCAATTAATTCATTGCTTCATATTATTGCTTAAATTAATGATAAAATTAATAAATGTGACAAAGAAAGAAAAAAAAAAGGAATAATTGATTTTAGATCACAAAAAAAAAAAAAAAAAATCGACTAAAGTTGGATTGATAAATAAAAAAATGAAACTAACAGAGATAAATAAACTAAATGAACACAGTAACATATATTGCTAATTGATGAATTGGTGTAAATTCTTCTTCTGGATTATTAAAATTTTGAAAACAAACTTCAAATTTATATTTTAGATATAAAAAAGTATTAATTTTCGTATTTTTATTAAGAAAATTAAGATATTATTTTTCCTTACAAAAAAATTACCATTTCACTAATAATTTTGTGAACAAGTTTAGTAAAAACTTAAGAAAGCATAGGAAAAAACGAGACATATGATAAGACTTACCTATACCTGTAGCTAGTGTTAAAAAAGGTGATATGAGGACAAGCATATTGATATGATAACCGGCCAAAAGTATTAGACCAATGGCTGATACAGCTGCTAGGATTGGTGAAATAATTGCTGCTAGAGGTAAAATTAGTTGTAAATATCGCATTGGATATGAATAGCATAATGCTGCCAAAATTAAGCTTATAGTAACAAATAATACTAGTAAGATGCTTCCTGAAATGATCAGTTTATCAGTGATAAGCAACAAATAATCTATACTATAATAGTTTTGATGAATTGAAATTATCCCACTGATAACATCATCTATTATTCAAATTACAATGAAAGCAATCAATAATAGCATCCATTTGAATTAAAAAATGAAATTATTCCAATAAATATCATCATGTATTCTAATTAAATTTTAAATTTTAATCTTTATTTTTTACAGATAGATGATAAAAAAAAATAAAAATTTACGTTTTAAATATAATTTACCTGTAAAATAATATGGAAGCACTAAGTGAATTCCCCGACGTATTTCACCTTTTACGGTATGTACACCATGTAGTATCAATGTTACTGTACTATTTGAATTTGCATTATGATCGTCTACTTCTCTAAAAATATTCGTTTTTTTTTTTCTTGTAAAAAATATATTAAAAATTAATTTAACTATATATTTCTGATATAAATCTTTGAAATTTTTGCAATTCTTTTGGATAATTATTTTTGATATTTATTACTTTGATAAGACAATTATCATAAATTGAAATATTAAACAAAATATTTCTAATTGAGAATAGCCAAAAATTATGAATAATATTCATTATATTCATTGTTAATTCTGCATGCTTAATTCTGATAATTTTTTTTTCTGATAAAAATTGTCGGAAAATTATCGAAATGAAAAAAAAAAAAACCTTAGAACTTGTTCTTCAAATATTTCCAATTGTTTTTGCTTGAAATTATCTGTGATAAAAGTTGTAAAATATATTGCTATAGTACCAACGCTTGTTACAACACCTATAAATATTTAATAAAATGAAAAAAGAAGAAAAATGATTTAAATAATTATTTTTATAATCAATCACTAAAATTTCATTCAATTAAATTATCACTGATTTGCAAATTTCAATTGATCAAAATTAGACAACAATAATTTCATGATTTTTCACGATCGATAATTCTGCAATCATAATAAACTTCTATTCATGGGATTGATTTATGAAATGATAGTTTTAAGTAAGTTTGTGTGAATAGGAAATTAATTACTTAATATTGCTATTTATTTGAATAAATTATTAGTAAATAAAAGAATGGAAAATTAAATAAAAGAAGATGAATTATATGATTTATTGCTAAATATATGTAATTGCAACATATTGTCAGTAAAGTGAAGGAACAGAAAATTAAAAAAAAAAAAAAAAAAAAAAAGAATATATTCGATAATTCGTTATATATAATTCTAACATATTATCAGTAAGAAAAGGAATTAGAAATTAGATACAAAAAAAAAAAAGACACATTTGATAATCTATTATCAAATATATGTAATTTCAACATTATCAGTGTTGTAAAGGAATAGGAAATTTTAAAAAAGATAATGAATATTGTTTAGTTCAATACTAATTTTGATAAATATTATCGCTTTAAAAAAAAAGAAAAAAAAGAAAAACCTCTCACTATTTTTGATTTTTATGAATATTTAAAACTTTTATTCACATGATTAAAATCAGTTCAAATTTAAATTTTTCCAACGTTTATTTAGCAAAAATGAAACCTCGTTCATCGGTTGTACGATTAAAAATATATCTACCAATGTTTACTTTATATGGTCCAACTGTTGTTAGCGGATAAAAGATTTTGAAAAATGATCGATAATTCTGCAATATTACATTTAGTTATTTGCAAAAATAGAAATAACAATCAATATGAAATAAAGCAAATCAAATTGTAAACATTTTACCATTTTGGATCAAAGATCAAAATGCCTTTATTATTCATTCTTTTTTCTTTGCTTTATTGAAAAATAAAATTGAAATTATTGCAAATAAATTGCATGAAATTGATTTGAAAAGGAAAATAAGGTAATTTTTTTTTTATTAAAATAATAAAATGAAAAAAAAAAAGCAAAAAAAAAAAGAAGTAAAATTCATACCAAAAGATTCCATAATTGTGAATTAAAATCACAAAATGGTTCACACAAATCATTTCGATAATGTACGGTTGATTTGTTAACATTGATTGGCATTGTTTGAGTAATATATTTATAAAATGTTGTTAATTCATCAATCGTTCTTGTTTCCAGGATTGATCCATTTTTAGCTATTGCAAATAATGCCATATACCATGGTTCACCCTAAAATATTTCAAGATCACGAATAAATCAACCTTTTATTTATGCTAAAGTTTGCTAATTATAATTGATAATCAATCTATGCATTGATAATTTTATCTTCTTTTAGAATAACTGATAAGATTATTCGGATTAGCAATTTTATTTATCATATATTTTCATTCATGATATCTATTAGCGAAATAATTTCATTTCAACTTTTTTTAATATCTTTTTTTTTTTTATCAACTTCAAAATAAGTTATCATTTATTATCTCCAATCAATTTATAATATACGTGATTTTTATTAAGTAATATGAATTTAAATATATTATGTGAAATAATAATAAATTTTCCGTTTTTCTTTTTTTCTAACTTTTTTAAATGAATGAAATATGTTTTGTTGATTAATTTTCTTTCCTCAAACAAATATAATATTTTTAAAAAAAAAAAAAAAAAAAGAAAAAGAAAGTGCAAAATACCGTATTATTGAAAAATTGTTTATGGGCACTTATTTCTTGCACTGAAGCCGTATCATCACGATTAAAACCTGATTTAATATCCACTCTTATATCTAATCTATAAAGAATAATTTCAAAAAAACAAAAAAAAAACTTTTAACCGAAAAAATTTCGTATTATAGTATTTAATTATAATTTTATTTCATTATTATAAATAAAATATTTGATTGTAATGATTTATAAAAAAAAAAAAATTATCGAAAATATTTCATAAAATTTACCTCAATAATGGTCCAAGAAGTGATATGCTAAAAAGTGAAAGTGATAGAAATATAAATAGGACTGGATGTGATCCAATTGTATGTCCAAGTAATCCAAATATATTATTAATTGTTAATGGCATAATTTGTAATTAAAATTCTGAAATATTTACATTCATAATAGTGATTGCCCGAAAAAAATTTCCCCAAAAATGGTTTAGGAGATAATAGAAAAATTTAAGATAATATCAATTAGTCAAATGTTTAGTTTGACTAGAAATTTCCAGAATATATGATATCAACAAATTTTTGAAAGAAAAAAAAAAAAACAGAAAAAACAAAAAAAAAAATTACTAATACATTTAAAAAATTAAAAATAAAAAATAATAAATAATAGACAATAAATAATTAATAATTAATAATTAATGAATAATGATTAATAATAATCGAATATCTTTACTAATCGAAATTAAATTTAGATTAATTCAATAATAATTTCTTAAACAATATTTGAGTTTATTTTTTTTTTTCCTAAATATTATCATATATTTAAAAAAAAGATTGATATTAGTTCGAATCAAATCTATATTTTAAAAAAAAAAAAAAAAAATTTGTTAATATTCGTTGTTCATTTCCACAAATAGCATTTCAAGTTTTTACCGATTGATTTGAAATTTTAAATCAATGTTACATTTAAATAGGAGCATGTTTAAGAACTTTCGAAGGTTTAAGATTGTAAACAAATGAACATTTACATTTTTATTTATATAATATAGAACCGATGACATTCAGCTACTATTTATAATATTATTTAGGACAAATATACTTAAATAACATTTATGAAACTATTAAATTAATCAAGATTAAATTTCAATTAATGTGTTCCCATTAATTATATATATATATAATACATTTGTCCTACAAAAAGAAATTATGAAAAGGCGGGGAAAACGTGATGAAAGAATGAAAGATGATGAAAGGATATAATTATCGAGAATGATATTTCACAAGGAGTTAATTTTGGAAAGAAAAAGAGAGATGACATTTCGGAGAGTTTCGAGATGATAGATAGGCCAAGGTTATTATAACATAGAATTGACTATTTATTTGCATTTGATCATTTGATCGGTCCAAAAGTCAATTTGGAATGGAATGTTCATATAAAATTATAAAACATTTAATGCAATAAATTGAAACAAATAATTTCATTAAAAATTTATACATATATTTTGTTATATTAGATAGATTGATTAAAAAAAAAAAAAAAAAACAATTGTCATTTGCTATTTGGTAAAAGCAATGTTGTTATCATGGCATAACAATCGATTTTATAGATGATCTTTGATCATAAATTGATGCTCAGTCAATGAAGTAAGCAATTTTAGCAAGGAGCAAATTATTGAAGTATATTTTTACGTCAATTAATTATCATGAAATAATATAAAATTATTGTAATTTTTCAAATTTGTGAAATATATCAATGTTAATAATTGATTTATTAATGCGGGAATATTAATATGAAATTAACATAAAATTAATGTAAAATACACCTTTTTATTTCATGATACAATAGCTGTATGAAATAGTAACAATGGCAATTTTATTACTATTTCAAATTGTTTTCATTGATTTAAAATTTTTCAATCGTTTTTTTTTTTTTCAAAAAAACTTTTTTTTTTTCTGAAAAATAGAAAACGAATAATTAGTATTAGTAATTAATAAATTATTACTGAATTTTCATCGAATTATTATCAGAAATTGTTAAAAATTATTAAGTCCAAATTATCACTAAAATTATTATCAAAATTAAAAGTTGAAATATTGTGTTTAAAAATATTAAAACATCAAGATTATCAATTTTCAATAAAAAAAGTGAAATTGATTAAATAAATAATGTTGACAATTACAGCCAAGAAATACGTATTTATAATCCATTTCACTATACATAAACTGCATAATTTTAATAATAATAACAAATATCATTTATCAATTCATTGCGAAAATTGTTATCAAAAATTCAAATCAAAAATTCAGGAATCATTCTTGCTAATTAATCAATTATTCAAGCATTCCAGATTCCGGTCAATTAATTTGAATAATATTTACACTACTTTATTTAACCGTTAATAACCAGAAAATGATATAAAATACTAATAATTATTGAGAATAAAAAAGTATAAAAAAAAACGAAAAAATGAAAAGTCTTCCGTAACAGTTGTTTCACTGACTTTCCCGCAAATTCCCGAATTTTTTCTTTTTTTTTTTTCCATCTGCACAAAACATTATTAATGATAATTTTAGACGAAAATGTTGAAGTTTTAAATAAATTGATGATAGGAGAAGAAAGTAGAAAGAATAAACAAAAGGAAAGAAAAGTAATAATAACAATTACAATAGTAATAATAATTTAAACAAAGAAATTAATTTAAACAAAAAATTAATAATAATTCAAACAAAGAATTTACAAGAACAATCAAAATATTGAATCATCAAAATAGTTAAATTTTCAGGATAATAGGAAATATTACGGCCCACAATAAGTGTTCGTTAATTGAGGAAATTTTTTGTGATAAAATCCGCAACCAACTGGATAATTTATGTATTTCAAAAATGTTAAACTTAGAATTAAAATTCTCTTCTGCTTCTACTTTTTCTCTCTTCTTCTACCTCCTCCGCTTCTCTCAATTCCTAATTTTAGCTTATTTTCTTTCAATTGCTTCTTCAATCGTATCTAGCCATTTTAAAAAATTAATTAATTAGATTTTACTATTTTCACAAATCAATATTATTATTTTATAATAACAATAGCAAAATTAATATAAATGATTTATAGCATTTTAAAACTTCTGCTTTCAAAATTGTTGAAAAATTAATTGTTGCATTTTAAAGTTCATTTTTCTTCTTTTTTTTTTTTTTTTTTGCTTTTTCTTTCTTCACATTTTTGTTTTGTTTTATTTCTGGAAAAAATAGTAATAATAGCTAAAAATTTAAAAGAAAAAGATAAATTTATAACATTTTTTTCATTTTCAAATTGTTCAAAAATTGTTTGCTACATTTTGAAGCTTTTTTTATTTTCGAAGTTTTCTGTTTTTGTTTTTTTTTATTTTCCATTTTTTTTCACATTTCATTTCACTTATATCTTTTGAAAAGAAAACAATAATAATTGGGAAAAAAGAAAAAGGCGGAAAGAAAGCAAAATTATTGTTGAATTAATCACAGAAATTTTTACTTAACCATTGTTTAATTAATCAATTTAATTCATTTATCGCATATCCTTCTGCTTTTACATACATTCGCTTTTATTCTTTTTTTTTTTTTTTTTTGATTTTTACTTCCTTTTTCCATTTTTAAAACTTTGTTTTGAAACAATTATTCTTTCTAACTTTCTTTTTCTTTGTATTCCAGAACAGAAAGAAAAAAACTTATTGATAACTGAAAATAAAGATTCATGAAAAAATGAATTTACTTCAAATTAATTAGCTTGATATCATTTAAAAAGAAAAAAAAACCCGAAAATACTCCTATCTAGCCAAATAAATACAGAAATGGAAAACTTAAAAATCACTCCACCTAGTGACATAGATATGAATGGAAATCGAAACTTGAAATAACTCTGCATAGTGAAATAGCTTTGAAGCGAAACCTGAAATAATTTTGCCTAATGAAATGAATATAAAAGGAAAAACTGAAAATGACTCTGTTCAGTGAAATAGATATGAAAGTGAAAATCTGAAATAACTCTACTTAGTAAAGAAGTTGTAAAAGAAGAAACCTAAAATTAACTTTTCCTGAAAAAAGATTGAATACTATTTGATTGAAACTAACATATATTATTTTTATTGTACAATGATTATTTGATACGATTTAATTTGAATTATTCATTGAATTTTTGAAATGAATGCCAATGCAACTTAATTTTTTTGCAGAATGAATAGTATTTTTTGCTTTTTTGTTTTTTTTTTTTTTTTTTTTTTTTTTTAATTTTGTTTTTTTTTTTTAAACA
>JAOVVO010001256.1:0-12415 GCA_028564675.1 Onchocerca lupi | reverse complement strand
GATGATTAGTTGAAGATAGCAAGAAGATCGTTTCAAAAAACTTTTGGTGCAAAATATTTCCGAGATATGTCAGTAGTTGCGATTGATGGGCCAAAGTAAGATGTAGTTGAAAATGGTAGATGACGGCTCTTCATTTTGATGCGTAATTTACATTTGATTCAGAGCTTATTCATCTTTGCATCCTTCTAACTATTGCCACCTAATTACAAAAATTAAATCAATTCAAATCGCATCTCATATTCGGGAATTGTTTTAAAATGCGTGCCCTTGAACTTTCCATCTAAAAGATTTTCAAAAGCTTCTAACAAAACACTGTCTGATTAAATTTCATTTTGTTACAAAAATGAGCACATTAGTGTTATTTAAAGTAATAGATGTATCAAAAAATATTTAGCATTCTGAATTCGATAACTGAAGAAATTGGAAAAATCATCTCAACAAGATATCAGTTTGACTATTTTAAAATGATCTTTCTCCGAATTAGACATTCATCAAAAGGCTGAAACTACAACGAAATGAAAAAGTGAATGATCAAATTGTTGTCACTTGCTTGCCATAAATTTTCAATTTCCCATTCTATCCTCCTTCCTTCGCGAAAGAATTTTATTTCACTGAAATTACATCGAAACATAATAAGAACAATCTACAATTTCCGCGTATAGGAAAGTTTTGCTTATTTCGGGAGAAACGGCTGATAAAATGATAACTGAAGAAAAAATTGGAAAATGACATTATCATGAATTCATCACAGCACAGTTGACTGAATTGGACGTAGAAAGGCAGGTGAACTGTGACTTAGAATCAGTTGAGATGAGAGTTGCAACGTTCGATCCAGTTCCATCCGTTTACACTTGTAACGTCGATTCTGAAACCAAATTTTGACTTGCGTGGAAGTAAGACCCAATGTTGCTGCTAATCGTTCCCGTTCTGCTGCATTCACATATCGTTGCAGTTTGAATCGCTCTTCCAGTTCACTCACCTGAAATTGAATTATCCGTATCCTGTTATTTGTTGGTAGGGGAAGGCATTTTGATCCGTTTTGTTCTTTCTGACTTATCAATTGCTAGGTAAGTCAAAAATTGGAAAAACAAATTACTTTCTGTCGATGTATGCATGTATATTGTAGATATGCTGTCTCTATACAACTTTCAGCCCAATGACCAGGCCTAATAGTTCACGAGTTCTGTGGGAAAGTGCAAGTAAATTGAATTTGATAATGAACAAACTTCAGTAAAAAACTTAATGTGGTCTGTTAATTAGTAGAATATAAAGAAAAAAGAAGCCGGGCCAAAAGAGAGCTCTTTGCGAAATCTTCTTGATTTTGTGAAATTCTGTAAAAAGAATATGAAATGGCTTGAAGTACGAGTCATTTGCGTTAAATTTCAGATAGTTTGAGCCGAATTGGGCGCAGTGCAAGCATAGGATTAGAAAAGAACAAATAATTATCTGGATAATGTAACAAATTTATTAAAGCTACCTGAGATTGGGTAAATAAAACGCGCGGCTTTCGTCGCATCTGCTGCGAACGTAGTTGTACGGAAGATTTGGAATCGTCGTTATTGCCAGAGTGGTTAGCTGTCAAATTGAGTCGCGAATCATTGTGCAAATCTGGACTTGTTTGGCACAAAATGACTAAGTTTTTACTCATTTCAGGTTTATTAAATTAAAATACACTTCTCGAATGTAAATTATTAATAAAAGGACAACTAATACTAGCAACAACAACTCTATTATCATAGCTGCTCCATTATCAAAAACTCTCGAATCAGAAAATCGAACTCATTGAATTGCTTTAAATTCTTCACTTCAAACTCCAAGTCAGCCATTCATAATCCGTTTCTTTTCCGGATTTTTGTGTTGAAATTTCAGCAGGTCAATCAATCAATCTATAATTCATAAATTTATGAATGAGTGATAAACACTTACTCAAGTGAGCATAAAGTGCAAATTGTGGTACAGCAGTCGTAGATGGGAATCGTTCGGCGAGACCCAAATAGCGTGTATCATTCATTGATGTTAACTGTTCTAGCGAAAAGTTTCGTATTGGGAACATAGAAGATGATAAGTCTGGAGTTGCTGATAATGATGATAATGCTGCACTGTTGGCCACAGATAAATTCCATGGAAATTCGAACATTGGCATTCGAGAATTAGGCACCGATATTGAATTATTGTCTAGGTTTACTGCATCTAACTCAGGTTTCCGGATGTGCAGAGTTCCGGATGAGGAACAGACAAGCATTCACGTTGTGGAGCCGGATTTTGGATCAAGTTTGTCGGCTGTTGTTCACATTGATGATGATGATGATATATAGCCATTAATGGAGGGTTCCATGATCGAAATCATCGAATCCAATTGGTGCAAGTGATGAGAGACGCGTCTCATGCTTTCAAAAGATTCTCACGCGGCTAAGTTTTATCTTGAAATGATTCTCTAGTCCTCTTGTCCATGAATGACTTGAAGAAATAGCATGTGACAGAGAGACGAAAACGGGTTCTAATGGCTTCCGAGGTAATGCGAATAGGTGTTACGGTACTGAAGTGTATTTACATAGTTGGCCAATCAGCAGTGCTCACTTCGAGGAGTTCGAAGTAGGGAAACTGGAAAATGAGAAGCGATGAGGCGATAAAAGGGAAATGGATTGCATTACACACTTAAATGCGCCTTTCCTTGGATCATTCGGACCTGCCGCATCACTAATTTTCAACCTTTGTATCAATTTTCATTAACTTCTGATCTCTCCGTTGATTCCATCTTCTTTTTCGTTGTATGTTGTCTCGGGACTTGCTGATGCTTTGCAATAAATGAACATAAAGGATGAAGTTTAAGGCTCAATTTTCTTGAAAAATCAAAAACTAATGCGGCAAATACCTAGTCTCGTAGATTAGGTGCTTAATTAATTTTTTAGACTTTGCAGAAGATCCGCTGCATGACATAAATCAATTCCGTAAATTCTCTGCAGTATTGGAATGCATGCAAGAATGCCTACTTACCCACAATATTTCGTTCCTCCGTACTTGCAAATATTTTAATTTTTATCTCCAATTTTCCACTTTGAATTTAGCATTATTTGAAAAATAAATTTCAAATAAGATTTCATATTATGAAAGGCATTGCTGATTCGTCTATTTTACATACTTCCCTTTGCGACAAAAAGTTATTTTAGTATGCAAAAAATAAGTTGCTACACATGGAGTGACCTTTGTATCCTTGGACTGTTGAAATGACTAACCTTGGAACTTGTACTCTTGAAATGACTAACCTTAGAACTTAGACTCTTGAAATAAGTAACCTTAGAACTTGGACTGTTGAATGACCAACCTTAGAACTTGGACTATTGAAGTAACTTGCGATGAAAAACAGATCGCCAACAATTTATTAGGAAATCGCTATGCAGAAGTGATCCTATTTCATTCATTGAATATTGAAATATCTTCAAGTGGCACTTCACAGTGTATTTTGTCTTATCAGTATTATCATTATTTTCAATCAATTAGTCATTATTAACTACATCTCAATAACTATATCCGAGTAATATAAAACAATAAATGAAGGGGTAAATTTGTTATGCAAATTTAAGTAGCTTCAAAACATTTTAGAAGTTTTGCCGAAGTTGGAAAACTAATCAGTCCGTTGAATGTAAGTAAACAGTTCTTTGACAGGCAATGCGACTCAACTGTAAAGAAAAAATGAAGAAAAACAGCCTGGTAAACAAAAATATTAAATAAAACATTACTGACAAATTTAGTGTAAAGTTACTGCTAGTTTTGACACTTTCATCCCTCGAATTTTACTTTTACATGACTGCTGGATGATTAGTCAAAAGAATACGGTATCAAACAGATCGTTTATATGTTGCATTCCACAATGACAATTATATATAATTGTTTAAAAGCTCCCAGACGTTTCGATATTGCTTATTAATCTCAGTTTGAAAAGACGCAACCGACTTTGACAATAAATTGGTGAAACTATGGAAGTTTAACTCTATAAATTGAATATAAATTCTTGACGATTTGAAAAAAGAGCGATGAACTTACGGATCAATATTTGACACATACTCGTGCCTAATTTTAAATAAAAGTAGAACTTTAACAATTCTCGAGGCAACTTTCCGTTGTCCACTTCATAGAGTTGACTTCATTTTTTATGAGCATTACTCAGTAGATTTTATGGAGAGTATTTCATCATGTGCGAAACAAATCTGAGTGTCCCTTTGCCTGATTTCTTCTATGCGTGTTTGTGTTTTGCATTCGTTGAACCGATTTAAGTTTAATTCTGCTCGCAGTTTTTTAACCACAAATTCTCACAAAAAATTTTAGAAAATGAGAATTGTAACTTCACAATTAAAGTAGACAAAAACATTTTTGGGAAGTTGCTAACAATCTACATCCCTTTCTTCAAAGTAAATATATATGGAATGCGTGGGAGAATTTGTTTTGGTATAACTGGCAAGTATTGGAGTAAGGGCCGAAACTATTTCGAAAAATTCAGGTATGTAATTTGTGATTAAAAGAAATTCTGGTTAAATTCATCAATTCATTTTCAAAAAATTTCGATTAAACCATACATCTGAACGGCATGAATGTGCAATGAATAATTTCATGACTGACGCTATAATCTTTTCTATCGAAGTATCAAGGTATGTAATTTTTACAATTTTACTTAAGTATTAAGATTTTTTCATTCATTTTGCAGAAATGTTTACTTCCTACTGCAAAGAAATATTGCAGAAGCAATGCAACCATGGAAAATCGTTTATAATTCACCATGGGGAAGATGGTGTTCAATTTTATCGCATTTTCGATTCATATCCAAAAGAAACATTTCGTGTTGATAAAAAAGGAAAAATATTCAGTGAATTACCAATCACCAAAAATCATGAAATAGTATCCAAGTAAAGTTGAACTGTAGCATTTTCTCACTTAGGTAACAACAACTCCAGTTTATAAATTTCTAATAGGTCATAATGACAGTGGATAAGCTTTAGAAAAATCCGTTGTAGTGTAGTACAAATTGATCTCTAGAAATTCATTTTTTTCTTCAATGGTTTTTCAAAGATAACGAACAACAGGCAATAAAAAAAATTGACAGTATGAAACAGTTAAACTCTTCTAAAGCCAACTTACAAATAGAATATCCTGCAATACGATGAACTCTGAACAGAATTAAACAAGAATCTTGACAGTCAGTATAATAATTAACATTGAAAAAGTTACCGTTTTTTATACAAACAAGGCTTCAATTTTAATCCAATTGGTCGTTTCTGTGCCACTTTACCAGCCTTGGTAAACTCCAAAATAACAAAATAATCACCATCTTTCATCATCTAGAATTCTTTAATACAATAATCATCTGAATATATACTTTTAAAATCCTTTTTATGATCATTTATTTATAAACTGTTGTTTTACTCTTCACACAACGACAATTCAAGGGTAATACAATTTAACGAACCTTTCCAGAAAAAACAAATCCCATTTTTGTTACAGCATGCACGAACTGCTTTATATCTATGAATCGACTCGCAACTTCGGCTATTTTCAAAAAACCTCTGCAAATAGGCATAAGTTGGGTTCCTTGAAATAGAATATATTCATTAATTTCAAAAATCAATAAGCACAATATTTCTGTATCATTATTTAATAATATATGAAATGATAACAACCCTTTCTTCAATATCCGATTCGCTTCGCTCAAATATTCGTTCAAATTGGTTCCCATTAATGAAAGACAAAAAACAACAATATCTACTGATTCATTGCACAGCGGGACCTGCACAAAATTTATTTATCAACAAAAACAAAATTCAGCTAGAGAAAGCGGTTAAAATAAATGAATAGTTAAATAAGTCTAAAGTATGTTCACATAACTGAAAATAGCTTTATTGATGTTATTCATTCACTCATTCGACAGGCAGAATACACTCTGTCACGAAGTAGTCTGAACTAAAGTCATATTTTGGTCATTATAAGCCTTCTCAAGTTCACTGATATGACTTTTAAAATAAAACTAAAAATATACGGTTTTGAAGCTCGCATTTGTTGAGGATATGTGCTTATTATCTTCCTATCTAACAGCTCTATACAAAATAAGTGAAATGTAACTCCGTTATGCGTAAGAGATTAATGGTGAACTTACATGTATCCAACAATAGAAGAATAATAGAAGATTCAAAGAAAATCTTAAACATCTTTGACTACTATGCTACTCATAATGCTAAAACCAGTATTCTAATGTATTGATATACCTTGGACATGTCACACGCCGTAACGCGATCATTTACAGCAACCAAATCGAACGAATGTACAGTAGCTGTATGTGATAGTGTTTCAGCAATAATTGCATTTCCACAGCCCAAATCAGCAATCACTAATCCATCATGTTTCAGTGATCTTATCCACTGAATAATGATATGAAGTGGATTGCATGGCCATTTCTTTGCCTATAAACAATCATTTTATTAATCTTAACTCTCTAATCAACTATTCTCCCTTTCTAAATATGCATGATTCAAAGTTTAATTCTTTGCAAATGCCATCGATATATTACATCATTGCAGAAATCCACCAGCCTTTCATTTAAGATATCGATTACCCTGATTAATTTATACATTAAATTATAAATCCAAATACTCAGCATCCTTTTAATAGAAATGGGTAAATCACTTACACAATAAAATTTCTTCCACTGAATTCTGAACAGTCTTATACCGGCATTTATTCATATTTAAATAATTCTTATTAGCAAACCTGCATTTGATATCCTTTATGGTAAAATTTGAAAGCCTCTGGATCCTTCCGAAACAGTTCCATAGCTTCAGCACCATTCATTGTATATAACTGCTCGTTGATATATCGAAATAATGAAGAATCAATTTTTTCTCTACCATTCATTTCTTGTCTATCCATTGCCACATTTTTACTTGGGCCGTTAGGATAATTAGTCTTCTTAATTCTACTTTTCTTCTTGTTTTGCATTATTTCCATACCACTTGAAATGGTATCTGAAACAACAAATCACAGAGCACAGAAACAAAATTAATTCCCATAATTCTGTATTTACTCGACTTATCATGGTATCAAAAGATTTCTTCCAACGAATAATATAACTACCTTTCTTTTCCCTTATTTTTCTTTTTGCTTCTTTAGCAGCTTTTTTACGAACTTTATTTCGCCATGGACGATGCTGCTTTCTCGGCTAAAACAATGAACTAATAAAAACATCTAGATAAGTAAAAGTCAAGGTTAAATTCCACAACTCTGCCTTCTATAACCAGGACTGTAGTACATGCACCTTTCAGCTGATTTAAGTTAAATGCAATTGTAATTCAGTTCACTACCCGAATGATTAATTAGTTGTCAAACTTAATTTACAGTGCTCCATCCAGTCATAATATTACAATTATAAGGAAAAATAAAATTAACAAACTTTACCAACGAAGTTCCCACTTCTTCACTGTAATTGACTTTCTTTTGCCTTGAAGGAATGACACTGCCCTTGTCCGCCAAGTTTTCTTTGTGTCTCATCAAAATCTCAAAAAAAAAAAAAAAAAAAAAAAGAAAAAGTAGGGAAAGGAAAACGAAATGCCTGGACAGTACACTTCTTCGCAAACAGTGCATAATTCAACATGTCTAAAATCGCATGGCAGAAAAATTAGGTTGAAACTCTCCCAAATATTCAAATCTTCTTCGATGTTTCTATGGTTTCTACTCTTCATCGTACAGTAGCAACATTCCTCAAATGAATGATCTTTGGCAATGGGCAAATTTCGCAATTAAATAATTACCAAAAAATCTATTTAACATCGAAAACCGAACGAGGAAGTATCAAAAGGACTGATAAAGATTGTTTTACAATGATCTCGACAAGCTACCACCACCAAAATCATATCATTATAATCAAAACTTGGATGAAAATTAAGTACTTTAATATACTATTCGCATAGAATATGAATGTATGGCAAATGCAGTATATTAACAAACTTTATTTTTAAATAATTAACTACCGCAATAAAAGAGCAATAAACAGCTGTCTAAGATCACCAGATATTCGTAACATAATGAAAAACAAATGATGTAACAGATAACAACATCATTTCAAGTTTAGCCGAATAGGGCTTTTTTATTATCACTGTACATCACTTTTTCACGGGAATCACCAAAATATGAATACTTTGATTTGAAATTTACCGCCTATCTGTTTTTCCAAGTCCACGCTTGCCAGCAAATAAATGTTTCGGACGTTTTACAAAGATATGTCTATCAGCTTCACCTTTTCTTGCTTCATGCTGTAGATTTTTCTGCTTTTTTCGTCCAACTTTCTTTGTCATTTCTCGTACCTAAATTAAAGTTTGTTTATTAATTTGAGCAAAACTCTACCTGCTAACGCTATAAAGATATATCAGCGAAAAGTCTTTGTTCATTCTTATTAGAAACTGACTACATTTCTGAACATATTTTCTAGAAATCTCTAATTCGCCATCATTAAATGCATAATGATCCAAAAAAAAGAAAAGAGAAACTGCTAACTTCTTCATTCTTTATACCCTGCACATCACGACTTGGCGGTCGACTGGCAACTAAGCTCGGACTTTTTCCTACTCTTATTTTTTTAACAGTAGGTTCCCTCAATTGTTCCTTAGCCAAGTTCTTCAGTTGTGTTGGATGAATATCAGCACCAAGATCACGGAATTGTTCTTCCAAACATGCCATATTTCTATCGCGTTTCTTTGCCACAGAACGACTTAGACGTGGTTTTGTTATACTTTTCTTGGCTTGTGAAGCCTGCAATTCTAAAACTTCAATAAAGCAATTAATGAGCTCAGGATACTTGCTCAAAGGACGAAAAGCGATCATAAAATGCTTAAATTGATATTAAATATAAATACAAGATGTTTTTTGTCAATTCATTTTACCATTTTCAGTTGACTCTCTTTTTCAACGATTTTTTCGGCATTTTCAAACAATTTTTTCGTCTCATCGTCGTTCAAATCCAAATCATCATCATAGAACCTAAAACATATCATTTAAAAAAATCGAAAATTTCCTCGTATCAATAAAAGCTATGTAAGATTAAAATAGATATGAATTCCTCTATAAGTTGAAAAAATCTCATACCCTGCTTGAATCTTTGCTTCTTCTTCGTTCCTTATTGACTCTAACATATCTTTAACATTTGATGCAACAAAATCGGCGATATTATGTCCTTCCCATATTTCGGGCACAACATCGTATTTTTCTTCGTCATTTTTCAGTAAATAATGCTCTACAATAAGCAAATACATAGTAGATAAAACGAATTAAAATTTTATTACAGCAAAGCAACGTCTTGTCCCTTGTTCTGAACTAAAATTATAGCCGAATAATCCACATAAATTTATCTATATTTAAATTATAATAAATGTGAAAATCGATGAAAAAAAAAATGTATTTATTGAATGAAAACTTACTCTTCAAATCAAGTACATATTCATCTTGCATTTCCAGTTCAATCTGGCGCTCTAATTTTCGTATTCCTACAGTTTTCTCGTCATCGGAATTATTGTTACCCAAAATCTTTTTCTTCACAACTGCTTCCGGTATAAACGGTGCACGTAACTGAAATTCAATAGCGAGAGGTAACAGCAAACTAAAAACTATACACAAGAAAATTCCACAAAAATAAACATACTTTGTCATCTCTCGGAACAGGATAAGCAACAAACACACGGCTTAGCACACCACCTTCAACCGTTAACTTCCTCGACTGCAATTTGCTTTCAACACGTTGTGTTAAAAGATAATTGCATGCCTAAATGATAAAGTTTTTTATTTCCATTTTTTAAAATAAAACACAGTGTTCTTTTTTCTGACAACAGAATATAAATAACTGAACACAAGAAAATTGATGCATGTAGATATATCGCATTAAAACAAATTCATTTTCAGCATCAATATCATCTTAACAAACTCAATGTATTTTGTATTCGCTGAACATTACTAGCCTCAGATTAGTCTATCTTGTGCTCATTTTATAATCTAAAGTTACCTTATAATAATAACATTTCGATAGAGATGTCAATAACTCTTTTTTATGGAATTAATTCAGCCAATTTGCATTAATGTCTTTTTATTTGCTAAAACTTTTTTTAGTAACATCGCATAACCGTTGTCTCTTTTGATATGCTGTAAAATACTCAAATATGATAATGATGCAACAAGGCTGTAAAAAAAATGACTACCGTATTTCTGAAATCCATGATTCCCTCTTGCGTCACAGTGCTAAGTTCAAACATAGATAAAGCATCGTCTTCTAATTTTTTTAACTGCTCCATTTTCTCCAGCTTTAGTTCATCTCGTTTTACTATATCGATCTTATTTAAACCAATTAATACTGGCTTGTTCACAAATAATGGACGAATACTTTCAAATAATGCTACCTGAAAAACCCAATCAAAATTAGCATTTTTGACAAGCAGTATATAAATATTATATCGTAAAGATTTATCACTTGTTCTTCAATTGTATGATCGCATGTTTCACTTATATCCATGATGAACAAAACTGCAGCACGCAAATGTGCAAGTGCGGTGATTGCTTGCATCTCAATTGTATTACGCTCTTCCAAAGGTTGGTCCAAAATACCAGGTGTATCAATAACCTAAAATTATTCAATTATGGTAATCTAAGACTATTTTTTTTTTCGAAATAGTACCATTTTTTTCAATGCTAGAAAAACTTCAGCTGAATTTTCATCTATGAAATTTGTAAATCGTTCAAAAATAGGAACAAATTATTCGGAAAAACAATCAGCATTAGCATTTACCTGCCAACGAAGATATTTATAATCAAGATGCCCAACATAAAGGGATTTAGTGGTGAATGCATAAGGTTGTACTTCAACATCAGCACGTGTTAACAAATTCATCAATGACGATTTACCAACATTTGGGAATCCACATAGTATTAATGTCCTGAAATTCGATCTATGATTTGCAACGTAAATTTTTTTATATTTCAGCACCGACAATATTTAATTACTATGAAATAATGACAAGAGAAATATAACAATAAATAACCAATTTCTCCATACCTCGTGTTTGGATCAATTGTTGGTAAACGCGAAAGATGTTGTCGAACCTGCTCCAAATAATCAAAACTTGATTTCTGGTGTTTCAATAGCTTTACCATTCGACCAAGTGCTGCTCGTTTTAGCATTTTACATCGATACAATGAATCGCCATATTTCATTAGGCGAACATATTCTCGTGCAATACTGAAACGTTTTTCATCTAGAATTCATTGCAACAAATTCATATTTCAATCAACGTAAATGATTTTAATTGACATTTTGACATGGTAAAGTACAGTTATCATTGAAATTAAAACCTGTTAAAATTTACCCATCGATCAAATGACGAGCCGTGTTCATTTGTCCCAAGGCAATCTTGTAGTGGTCCTTATCGTATAAAATATTCATGAGATCGGCATAAAATGGATGAACCTCCTGAAAGGCTATTCAAAATGTTTAATGGTGCACCATGAAAATCCAGAAACTAATTTTTCTCTAGTTTGCTTTAGAAACTCAACAAAGTAATCAGTTGATTTAGCACAGAAATTTATAACAATGATCAAGAAAAAAGGCAAAAAATCCAAAGAGCAATTAAAGACGAAAAACTAAGAAATCACCTCCATTTTTGGAAACTCATCGATAATTTGTGTCAATTTATCGTGCAAAACTTGCTGCAAGAATTTAATCTTTCGTGTATAAAACGATCGAATCCGGCTAATTGCAAAGTGACGGTGAACCACAGTCGGTGTTTTCCTCTGCGTTTTGGAAAGAACTATTTCTTTTAAATCCTGGAAAATAAATTTGTACCTCACAGTCTTTCATTTCGGTTGCAATCTTCAGTATAATCAATAATTATACAAGCTGTTGTCTTTTCAACATCATATTTTAAAATGCCAATATTTGAATAATTTAAAAAACTAATGATCGATCCTTAATAATAATTACTCACCGCAGCAGACGGAACGACTGTTATCTTCTTGAAATTGTAAATTGCCGGCATTTACTCTTAAACTGCAACAAACATAATGAGGAAAAAGTACAAAATTAAAGATATCACATTTAGCATGTACCTAACACAGATCTGTTATGAGTGGCATTAAGTAATCTATCATATCACTATGCAATATTTCATTTGTTTTTCTCTCTTGCACCATCATTTTTATATTGCTATCCAAATGATGGCCGTAACAGAGCGAAACAAATGAAATAAAAGGAGAAGGAGAAAGGAGAAAAGGTCGCCTTGAAGGCAACATTTCATTGCCGTTCTGACCATCGAATCAAGGTATCATTAGATGAAATCAAGACGAAGAAGTGATGGCATGCAAACTTATCATTGAGCGTAATTACACCTTCATTCAATGG
>JAOVVO010001255.1:0-12422 GCA_028564675.1 Onchocerca lupi | reverse complement strand
GAGGTAACAAGATACTGGTAATATAGAATTTCTAATTAATACGTCATAATATAACAACGAACCAAGCCATGATTTCTTTAATTTTACTAGAAATAATAAAATAGTTCCGAAAATATCGTTTTTCATACTTCTTAAAATTAATTTAAAGCAATAATTTGTAAAATTATTATTGGAAAGGTACTTTTTTTGTAAAAATATTTTCAATATATTAAACTTTTTCCTCTTTTTTGAAATATGTAAAGTGTGCATTACATTCAGCAATTAAATAATAATTTTTTTTTCAATTATGAGAACAAATTTGATTTTAATTTGCTTATCAATTTACAATTCAAGTAGTTTCTATTTAGGAATGAAAAAGTACTTAAAATTAAAAAAAAAGCCTTGACATTTATTTATGGTATCATTGTTAATTTGCTGTGAAGGGATTAGACAACTCCCAATGAGTTTGAATATTTCGATTTTCATCTTACATTTTTAAAGTCAACCGAAATATTCTAAATCAACTTGAATACTTAAAAAATAAATTGACAATATATAATGACAAATTATTTATTATTTCGTGAATGGATAGAAAATTTATTTTTCATAATTATATCGTTATTTTTGATAAAACTATGAATTTGAATTGTTCTGCAGTTAAGGAAAAGTCGTTGAAAATAAATAGTTGTATGGTAAATATTCCACTGATAAAATTCTTTTTTTTGTTCCAACTAAATTTGAATGCAATTCTATATTTCAAAAATATCGCAGCCTTCTTGATAGTTGTTTAAAGAGTTATCTTCGATAAAAGAAAACGAGGAAATCGTTACTATGACTTAAGACAAGTAATCTTTTTGAAAATAAACTTTGTCAAGTCATATGTTTCAAAATTGTTTTCGAATTCCTTACATGCTTAGATGTACAAAGTTGAATGTATTAATAAATATATTTATTTAAATAGATTTCTTCACATTCTCTTGAATTTTCCGTTACTGATTTCTACGATTATCTTTCTACTTCATCATTTCAAAGCTGACATTATTTCGTCACAAAATTTTTCCGAAATATTTACTTGTTTGTTTTTGATTTCTTTTTTTCCCAACCCTCTTCCTGCTACAGCTTACATCCCTTCCAAATAATTAAATTTCTTTGTTTGAAAATATTTAGTTCTTATCTTCTAGCAAATAGCATTGCTTCTTCTTGTTTATCTGATGAATTCAAATTGAAAACATTTTTCTTGTTCATCTGAAGATTTGAAACTTAAAACTTTGTTAACAAGTAAATGTTTCTTTCATAATCAAACGAAATTTATTCAAATTGGCATATTTGAAAGGTATTAATGCTTCAGTTATTCATGGGAAACAATGTTATGACTAAAGTAATTATTCATCATTATTTTGCTCATATTATTAATTCTATTCAAACTTGATTGGATAATTGTGAAAGTAGAACACTTCAGAGCAAAATTCGTTATTCATCCATACGTTAAGCAAATTAACGGATTAAATTTAATCGCGTAATTTAAAAGTATTTTTTTTCTTTTTTTTTTTTTTATGATCACAGTAATTAAATGGATTTATTTGCTACACCACCGCACATACCTAATTTTTCTCCAATCGTAGTCTGCAAAATTCCTAAGAAATTTGAGAAATGATTTTTTATTTTCTTTTGCTAACTCATCGGCTTCACTAGCTTTCTCTGACTATCACTGGATAGTTTTGGAAATACAATTTTAAGTTTTTAACAATTACGAATTTGCGCGTAAAAAAAAGAAATTATAATTTTGCAGTATTTAACCAATAATTATTATCATTAAAATTATTTTGATAACTTTTTCATAACAATAAATTGATGGCTGTTATATCTTTAATATAATGAGAATGTATACTGAGAAAATATGTTAATTGTAAACAAAATTTGAAATAAAAGTTATAATTCAATGAGCTTTATCCTAAATTGTCATTCTAGTACTTCCTTATGCATTACATTCTGTTCATTTCGAAATTTTCTAATTTTATCAAAATTTGATTGAATTTTTCAGAAATTTGTTGGGAAAAATAAAGTTTGCAATTAATTTATGGAAATTAATTTTGAAGACACTGCAAATTTACATTTATCCTTAATCATGGAGTAATGTTCGTTAAAAAATGAAATTCTGAAATTTCGGAATTTTTCTTTATTGTGCACTTTTTTTGAAGTGAAAATGCAACTATTATTTTTATCTTTCAATAATTTTTCTATTTGAAAATCAATTCGTTGCGTTTCATAATTTAACTGTAGAAAAATAACAATTCGTTGCTATTACTATTGTTATTATTTCTTTTTTTTTTTTTTTAGTAGAAGAAAATGATATTATTGAGATAGTGAATTGATTTAATGAAGAAAACAACGATTACAGCGTAATATTGAAGTTATTTAAACAAATGAAGTGCTTTTCAATGCTATAAAGGTTAGTGTGCTGACGATTTTCTTTTTTTTTTTTAAGATTTCGTCATTAGAATTTATAAGATGTTTGTAGTAAACTATGGAAAATTGAATGATTTAGCAGCCGAAAATATACTAAAAATATGTAATATTATAAGATGAATTTATCGTCTTATATCAAATTATTAGTAGATTTCTAATAATTTATCAATATTTCTAGATGAGTCATCCCGGATGGATGATGATATCATTTCTTACCGAACTTTTAAGTTCGTACGGTAGCCATGGTCAATCATCATCACCATTATCAATGTGTGCTGATGATACAAAAATTATTGGCAACCTTTTGAAGGTTTCAATTTCTAAATCCAAAATTCCGATAATGGCCTGCATTCAATTCTTTTGATTCCGAAAACTGATTTCATCTAATACAACAGTCATTTGTAATATACCATTGATAATGAAAAATCGTACTGTATAAAAATTATTTAAATTCATTTAAATCATTTGATAATTTTCAATCCGTATTTTCACCTTTCATTATAACATTTAGGAATCGTATAATAAACATTATCTACCGGCACATCCAGTTTATGTTCGTGTCGATATGTGGGTACAAGAAGTTACCGCTGTTTCTGAACTAACTCAAGATTTTGAAATTGGTATTACATTTTTTAATGAAATGAATAAAACTAGAAATATTGGTAAATTAATGATTATTCAAGAAAATGTCAATGTGAAGAAAAAAAGGAAAAAATTCGAAAATATTTACAGACTTATACATAAACGAATTTTGGGAAGATCCAGCACTTATATTTGATTTCATGGATCCATGTAAAACTAACATTTCATTTGATGAAAAAGTGTTACAAAAACTTTGGATTCCAAATACTTGCTTCATCAATTCGAAAAATGCTGCTATACATGAATCACCATTCAGGTAGTTGATTGATGTTTATATTATTTACTCGGAATTTCTTTCTCTTTTCTTTTTCGTTTTTTTTTTTTTTTTTTTTTTTTTGCAAAATATTTTATAATAAATTTTAAGGAGCGATTCCAAAAATCAGAATTTTATTTTTTTCAAGATCGAATTTCGAAATAAGCACACATCTGATGACTGTTAATTTGTTGCTTAAGGAAAGAATAAAATATGCAATGTTTTATTTTTTGGAAATCTGTTACATTTTTTTCACCAATTAATTAATTATGATTTAATTTTACTCATTTAGGAATATTTTCTTAATGGTTTTTGCTAACGGTACATTGTGGACCAATTATCGAATGAAATTAACTGGTCCGTGTGATATGAATTTGAAACGATTCCCATTCGATCAACAAAAATGCATTCTTACTTTCGAATCGTATGTTCAAAATTTTATTCTAAAATAAATCAAACTTAGTTAAAGTATTTCAAATAAAGTCATATTTGTCAGGTTGCAAAATTTCGAATATTTTATTTACAGAGATTTGTGACTTATATTTAATGTATTTTACGGAAATATTATAGATTTAATTATAATACTGGTGAAGTACGCATGTCCTGGAATCAGCCTTATCCGGTGATACTGCTCAAAAAAATTGAACTACCCGACTTTAAATTAACAAATTTTAGTGTAATTGCAGTAGAGCAGGTATCATTACATTATCGCATCATGAAACATGATAATATCATCAAGAGCATTTGAAACTAAAGATTTGTAATAAAATGATTAATACTCTATACGATTGAATGTATAGTACTGATCTTATACAAATTCTGCTGAAGCTATGAAAATGATTCCTACCAAAGTGATTTTGCAGAATTTTGAAGACTGTAAAAAATATTGTAAAAACTTATAGATGTATCCGGCAGGTTGGTGGGATGAGTTAACCGTTGCATTTGTCTTCAGAAGACGATATGGTTGGTATATCCTTCAAGGGTATATTCCCACTTATGTCACCATTTTTATTTCATGGATTTCGTTTTATCTTGGATCGAGGTTCACGTAATATCTTTAATATATTTCTAGGATATAGGACAAAGTCAGCAAATCATGATCAGCATTTTCTTCATCATTGTCATTTACTCATTTGTTTTTGGTATATTCCGGAAAATATTATGCATTAAATTTTCCTGACAATCAGTATTTGTAAAAAAAAAAGGTGTTCTTTTTAGAGCGATTCCAGCACGAACAATGTTGGGTGTCAATTCCTTATTAGCTATGACATTTCAATTTGGTAATATCATCCGGAACTTGCCTCGTGTATCATATGTTAAAGCAATAGATGTTTGGATGCTAAGGTATTTTTTTCTAATTTGATAAGGAAATTTGAATTATAAAAGAAATCTATGTATTTTACATCTGCGACAAATTTTAATTTTTATTTTTATAAAACAAAATTTAAACAATTTCAGCGGTATGATGTTTATCTTTTTATCGCTGCTGGAATTAGCAGTAATTGGTTTTATGTCACGAAATGAAGGTGCTCCAAAACAGTTGAAAAAACGCAGTTTTATTTCCAGTGATTTAAATTGGAAAGAGATGCCTAGTCCCAGAATAGGTCTACGTCAGGTTAGTTATAAAAATTAACATATTGTTTAAATTTATTATTCCCAAAACAAAAAGAGCTTATCTTTTCGCGAAAAATTACATTTTTTCAAATCCAACAGTTAGCTGACGTTTTTTTTTTTTTTTTTTTTTTTTTTTTTTGCAGTTTTGGGTCGATCAACGATCTTCAACATCGTTGATGGATGATTACGAGGTAATTTTCGATACTCTTATAGATCTGAATTAAATATATAATTGAGAAAGTTTAGAAATTCCAATTAAAGTTGATTTCACTATAATAATTTCAACTATTTATAGCTAACAAGGCGAGTTTTGCCGATGAATTCTCATTCAGTAACTAATCCATCCAATCTTATATCGTGCGCGATATCGACTATTCAAAAGAAACCACAGCAGAAGTAATCTTTTCCATAATTAATTAAATTTTTATTTAGGGAGAAGAAAAATTCCTGAAATGGACATTACAGAAAGATGATAGGAAATGGAATTTTTTTTTTCTTTTTTTCTGAGAAATGAACAGAAAAATTTTGAATAACACGGCATTATCATAACCATTTCAAAATCCAAATTACAGTTCATTTTTTCTTTTCTATATTACTACGAGAAATTTCATGTTTTTTGAAGAAAAAGAAAAGCGTCAATGTCAATACTGAGATGAATTTGGATGATTACGAACTTAACTTTGTAAGAATGACCACAAAAATGACCGTAAGAATGATGAAAAAAAACGATAAAGATGACTTGTTTTGTATAAAAAGGTTGAATTTACAATAATTTAATGAAGGGAAAACTTTCGGTAGAATAAAGGTATAATTTTTAGGAAATCCAGGTGCCGATTTAGGAGACTGCAAGAAATGCTCCATTCATTAGAACCTGAAGTTGTCGACAAATACAGGTATTGGGTCTTTTTTTTCTCATTTTTTAATCTTGGAGGATTATAATGTGTCAGAAGTAATCGATAGATTTCAGTACATTCAAAATATTTGTTGGATTTTTTTTTTTGTTTTTTTAAAAATTTGTTTTTAATTAAATTCTTTTTTAGTGCAATATTTTTTCCCACGGCATATTTCGTATTTAATATCGGGTAAGTATATTAATTTCTGTTAGTATACATCATTAAAATTCTTATTTCATTTAAAAAGGAATTAAGCATTAAACTTTAAATTGGATTAATGATGTCAATTATCCTATCGATTGTTAGATCTGCCATCAGTATTTCATAAGATACTGCGACGGAATATTCTAAAGAGTTCAATACTGATCTATCTAAAAAAAGATTTATTTTTAATTAATTCCAAATTTTTATTCTTCTATAAATATTGGCAAAAGTAAGGAAGGAGCAAAAGTGGAAAAAATTAGAAAATTGATATGCAAAATGAAAAATTATGCAATAGAAAGAAAAATCATCGTGATTATTTCAAAAAGATACTTCTTATCAAATTTTTTAAAGTTTAAATTATAAAAGAACAATGATATGATTAAACAACTTGAAGTTTTTAATTATTTGTTATTTTAATGAATTGAATTACTTTTCAAACAGCATCGAAAACCCTTTCTTTTCCTTTTTTTAACAAAAATTTAATTAATTATTGCAACTTTCTTTCATTTGCAGTTACTGGAGCTACTATCTTACAAGTCTTTCATCAGCTGAAGAACCTACTTTGAATTAAATGAAATTATTATCATTTTATAAAAAATATTCCGTTGATAAATATATATCAATAAATCATGATGCAATTGCCTTAATTTCAAATATTTTATACGGTTTTTTTGATTTGAACGGAATAAAATGATTTTAAAACTTCAGATTAGTTTGCATATCCATTTATTATACCACTGTCCATAGTTATAATTAAAATTAGATAACCATTCATCGATTCGAAATTCATAGACTATTGGAATATTTGTATTTCATCGAACTATTAATACTATCAAAAAATATCAATGAAACTAAAAAATTGATTTTCTTGGGAGAAATTTGAAGGAAGACTTCAAATGACATTATTTGATAAAAGTGAGTTTTGAGTTTTATTTATTTCATGTAAATATAATTATACAAACTTTCTTTTATACATTTAAAATTTGAAATGCATATCAATTTTATTTTACTGCCTTTTCATAATTAATTCTCATAATTTTCCAATTTTCTGTCGTTCTACGCAACTTTAGAATTCAAAAATGTCATGAAAAAGATCAAAAGATAATTTTGCAAGTTCAAATATGCCTTAATTATATTTTATGCAGAAAAAAAGAAAAAAGAAAAGCACCATTATATTTTTGTCTTTCGGTTGCTTATTAAGAAACATTCCTTTATAAGTAACTACTGTTGTGAGAAATATTTTTCTTGGTTAGTTTTATAGACAATAATTATTCAAAGAATAATATCTTTGATGGAGAGTTTATCGATGTCGAATTGATTAACATAGTTAATAAAAATTATCGCTCGACAGCTGTGGTATGGAGTTCCCTTCTTGATTGTTCATAGCCCGAATATTTGTTGGAAAAAAAGTAGGGATATTTTCTGAGAGATTGGTTGATAATGGAGGTATGTTGGATGAGAACTGAAGGAGTATCGCCCGCCGCATTACCCAAATCAGTTCTGAGTCAATATTTCTTTTCCTTCAAACGATATCAATTCTTTCTGTGGTGGGCATTTATTTACCATATTCCCATCACTGTCCATAAATTAGTTTATAAGATCGGAAGAACTTGCAATGAATTAGTTTCCGGTATTTATTATTGAAAATATAGCTTGGTAATCGCAAGCAAAGATGAGAATTACATTATATATGTAACACTCATTTATATTCATCTTGAGTGATGAATCAAGTGGGAAATATTTTTTGCAGTACAATATTTTGATTATTTGAATATATTTATGCTATAATTATTTCGGTCTTGAAATTGTTCTGGTCAAGAGTAGCATGAGTGATTTGTTGACCCAAAATTATGGAGAGAATTCTGAAGTAATTTTGATGCTGCAATGCATTTTTAAGGATACCAAATATTCAAAAACTGAATTATCTGGTCTCCAGTACCAGGAGACATCTTGTAATTCATTAGAGACTATGGTATTGCTTTAGATAACTATGACGTTCTAAGAAAAATTATCCACCATTATTAAGAAATCGCGTAATAATTAGTTACATTCCATCAAGAGAAATGATCGAGAATGAAAGGTAACCATTAAAGTGATCGAAAGAATACTTCGACAACTAGAAGTTATAGATGAGAATTCAGAACATTTTAGTGTCAAAACTATTATTGAAAATAGACTGTCAGGTTGAATATTAGATAAAATGTATCAAAAAAAAGAACAAAAACTATGGTCGTCAATAAGCTCCGAAATTCCTGGGAAAACTAATCAAAGACATGAGAAATGGCTAAAGGTCACACCTTTGGTAATGGAAAGGAAAGGAAGTCAACACATTCTAAGTCCAAACGAATCTCATATAGTGCTTCTGCTTTATGATCAAGCAGCTAAAAACAAATGATCTTAAATTGACCAATTAAAATTTGAAGAAAATTTCTAAAGCTGAAGTTTTCCATTTTTAAGGAAAATTTTTAAAGGTAGTAAGACAAGAAGACTTTGTGCCTTTGTAATAAGAATCATTGGGATAGTGAATATCAGCTTATCCAATTCTCAAACAACGAGTGGAACGTTTGAGAGAGAATAATGCTTACCGTAACAATCTTCAATCAGGACAAGCGACAAATGATTACAACAAAAGAAAACTTCATGTTTCCACCGCAAAGATCATAGTACTGCATTATATTGTGCCAAATATAAGGATGGCGTACAAAATGCTGCACCAATCAAAGAAAAAATTATTTCGACAATAATCACTAATTTTATAATTGAATGAAAGGATCAATGAGAAATGAAATTTTTACTTTTATGTAAAGAAATTAGGATAATCAATCCAAGGATATTCAAAAAATGAGCAAAGCAATAAAGATTCTATGCACGCTCCGACTTGTTAAGTTAAAAACTCAAATCCATTTTTGTATAAATGAAAACAATAAATTACTTAGCCAGTTACGAAAATGCACAAAATCCTTACAAGAGTTCAGGAAATTCTGACAAAATAGGAAGAAGAAATGAACTTGAAAGAAAAGTATGAATTACTACAAATCAGACTTTAAAAAAAAGTCCAGAAATCCCAGGATGAGTAACCTTTGCAATTTGGAAGATTAAATCACACAATAAAAAAAAAAATCATAAAACGCACGACAAGAAGCTGAAAATGAAATACAAAAATGGAAGACTGTGTCGCGAACTATCGCGATACTCCAACCAATTTCCAAATAAATGAATAATCAAGCAAATTCCTCATTGTAACTCAGTGTAACTAATATTATGAATCATTTTACATTCCTTAGATTCATTTCCCATGCTTTTCTGTTCTTATCTATGCTCAAATCTTTGTATTCCTGTCATACAGGGAATGCCATTGCTGTCAATCACTCACAATACTCATTTAAATTCACATTTTTGTGCATATTCACATTCTAATCTTCTCATTAGATCTTGTTACGTTGCTAATGTTGTACTCGAGTCTTAACAGTTTCCGATGATTAATAAAAACCACTCCCATCTCTAACATATATATACCTGGTTGTATTAAGGGAATAATCATCTTCAAAATAAAGATTTTGTATTTCGGTGGGGACGCGATCCAATTCGACTCTACACGAGTTACCCCAATTCGATTCTACACAACTTATCCCAATTCAACTCTACACAACTTACCTCAATTCGACTCTACACAACGTACCCCAACTTGACTCGACACAATTAGCCCCAAATCCACTGGAAGCCACTCAACCAGCTCGAAACAACTTATCCCAACTCGATATAACTCATCCCAACTCGAATCGACGCAACTCTGCTCAACTCACCTAGATTCACTGGTGGTAATATGTATTGATCGACATCACTCACCACGATTCAGAAATATCCACAACAGAATCAATGGTGCCAGAGGTGAGGTAACGATGTCAAGTTGCGTTGTCGCCAGTATTCAACCACCAAAAACCAGGTTAGCCTTTCTTCTTTACCTAAAATTCGAATCTCTGGACGCAAATTCTTCATTAGATCAACAGGGAACCCTTTACACAACAAGGAAACAAGTACTCATGGACAAATTCGATAGGGTGCAATTATGTGTCAAGGAGCTTGAAGATGCTTACGACACATGACTTAAGTATATTCAGACCATCACTGCGACAAAAAAAAGGGAAGATGAAGAAAAGGCTTACGAACAGGTCACAGAGGTGAACACGGACTATTCCGAATAATGCACGGAGAGAGAGAGAAGCGCTGATAACGTTAAGGATGACGCCGAGCAAAAGTTAGAGCAGTTATTTAAGAGAAAGAATAAGGAACAAGAAAGATTAATTTCTCCTTCAAACCTTACTGTCAATCTCTCTCAATTATCCCTACCTACCTTCAATGGTGACCCCAGACAATGGCGGCAGTTCTGGAGCGGTTTCAACGCAGCAATCCATTAACAAACAATTCCCGAAATGCAAAAATTGAATTATTTTCTTTCATTTCTTAGAGGTAATGCTTTACAAGTTGCATCAGGCTATGAAATAGCACCTGAAAATTACGAAGTAATTAAGTGACTACTTAGAGATAAATATGGAGACCTTTCGACAATAACGACAATATTATACAATGAACTCCAAGCCATCAAAAGGAATGGATGGCCACGATCGAAAATATAGAACGAGTGTTACGCCAATTGGAAGCCATAGGAGAGAACTTGGAACATTCAAGTATCGAAACTACGATAGAAAATAAAAGAAAGTAGAGGTGCCTTGGTCAATTTCAAAACTTGGAGACTTTCTATCGAATATAATTCATATAACCCAGCAGGTCAAGAATTGTCAGTAACTTTAAACATTTACGGACACTAAACTTACAATCAACAATTTAGGACAAAAACCGAGATATAGTCTTGGAGGAACATCAGCACTGTCGATGGTACGTAACAATCCAAAACTCTCATCATCCGCGGCTCGAAGCAATCAACATCTATCACAACAAAAACACTGTGAGTAGAAAAAGGCCTTGTATATTCTGTACTCGCGATCATTGGGATAGCGAGTGCGACGTCTATTCAACTGCAAATAGCAGAAGGAATCGTCTCAAGTTGCTGAAGAAGTGCCCGATCTGTTTTAAAGAAGTCACAACGGCGAAAGATGCAAAATCAAAAAACAATGTTTTTATTGCAAAGCCCCCCACAATAGTGCTTTATGCGCTAACAGAAATACAAATTCATAACACAGTTTGGTTCATACCGAAGTTAAGGATGATCACGAAAATCCTCGAAATCCTCATGAAAAGGATTGTTCAGAGGAGACTTTACTCTTATGAAAGGAAGTTTTTAATCCAACTCAACCTCAACGACAAAAGAAGGCCTTAGTACTATTCGACATAGGTTCAAAACTCTCTTTCATTCCTCAGAAATTATCGCATCAACTGAAGTTAACAGAATCAGACAAACAAATTATGGAAATAACTCCATTTGGCATGAGGAACCCAACGCTGTGCCCTACGACTTCTATGCAATTGGACGTGCCAACAATGGAAAAGGACGTTATAAGGGTATGTGTTAATGTAGTCGAACAGCTAACCAATGAATTGCAGATCGTGGATACATCAAAATATATTCAATTCCAAGAATTAACAAGTCATTGGGAGAAACCCGACATACTTATTGGAGCCGACTATTTCTTTAAGTTTATCAAATTGCAAGACGTACAGGAATTGAGTTCAGGTCACATGTTCGTACAATCAATGGTTGGTTCCTTGAATGCCGAAATTGGAGATGTAATTAAACTTTGTCGAAATAATATTCATCTTGCTTGCATGATACTGAGCTATTTCTAGTTGAATTGTAAAATATGTCTAATTTATGCTCGTAGTTTTCAAAATACATGTTCACCGCATTTTGCTTTGATATCACTCAACTACGATAAGAATATCCAGAATTCTACATCAGAACCATCCTTAAAATATGCAAATTAATGCCACAAAATTTTTCGATGAAATTATTCAATTAGTAATCACTTTATATGAAACGAAAAATGAAAACAGTTTTGTCGTTTTTTTCTTTTTCCCTCCCAAAATAGTCTGATAAGAATAAGTTTGAAAGATTGCTAATTGCGCAAACGCCTTTAATTATGAATACGAAAGATTATGATTGCTGATATTTCAAACTTTTTTCAAATTATTTCATTCCAACCTTGGTACATACCAAGGTGAATGAACACAATGGGTGTGAATATTTTTCATTTAACTTCTCACATCTTTTGCTATCAATTTTTGTTTCTTTTTTTTTTTCTTTTGCTATTGATGATGTCGTTTTCGCTAAATTTGATTTGTGAAATTTTATTTTCAAGCAATGCACAAATGGCTTGTCATTGTTTTAAGAAACTTATATTTTCGTCTTTTGGTGG
>JAOVVO010001254.1:0-12428 GCA_028564675.1 Onchocerca lupi | reverse complement strand
TAATAATAATAATAATAATAATAATAATAATAATAATAATAATAATAATAATAATAATAATAATAATAATAATAAAATAATGAAAATTTTTCGAAACAATCATTACATTTGATTCAATAATCATCATTTATTCTTTCTCCTTTATTTTTCTTCATTTCTTTTCGTATTTTTCGTTCCTTTTTTTTTCCTTTTTCTGAACATAAGCAATAAAATTTGAAAATAAAAGTTGACAATGATGATAAATATATATCCACGAATTTGTTTGAATGGAAAAACAAAAATTCATGTTATTTATCCCAATGAAACCTGTTGACGGTCATTTCAACTCTTTTTATGAAAAATAAATATAAATTCATTCGGATATAAATGTATTTGAGCATTTTGAAATGTTAATTTCAAAATTTTCAAAGAATAAATGGTGAAAAAAAAAAAGTAAGGATATAATTATCTGTTTCATTTCATTGTACAAATTATTGTTACTATCATTGGTATTATTGCAGTTTTTGTTTGCATATTTATGGAATTTAAAGTGAATATAAATGTTTTTGTTTATTTTGGAATGTTTTTCATGTTAATGCGTTTCTTTTATTACTATTATTATCATTGTTTTTGTTTTTTTTCTTTTTGTTATTTTTTATAAATATAGAAATGAACAAATATATTTTTATCTAACAAATATATTCCTGGAACAGATACATTAACGATAATAAATCAACTACCCCTAAAAATGGATGATGCTTGAGCAGAAGATTTATACTTTAACTTAAACGTTTGAATTCATCCTACGATGCTAGTTCTGCTTACTAAAAATGGCTCATTTGGAGCAAATATTCAATTGCTACGCTTCATTCACGTAAACAAAACGTTATATTATATTTTGAAAGTTTGAGAATAGGTTGAAGACGTTTCATCCCACACAATTCCTCTAATCAAATCGCTTTACCGAATTTAACAGCTTCATTACGTACTTCAGCTTTTCATACATATTTTAGTTGAAGAAAATTTCAGAAGGAACTAACTACTAGATTATTCGATTGATCTTTAGACGATCGATTACTTTATCTCCATCAAATTTTCTTCTGTCTCCAACAAATATTTTTTAATGCTCATAATTTATATGCGTTTTTTTTTTTTTGTCATTTTATTGCTTTTTATTGTTATTGTTTTCTTTACTACTATTGTTTAAATATTTGTAAAGTTATATGTAATTATGGAAATTTTCATATTTATAGAGTTTTTATAAAAAATATAAATATATATTCGTGTATTTTGTAATACTCGTAATATACATTTCTTGTCTATTTAGTATTATTATTGCTGTATTGCTCTGATTTTTATTGTTTTCATATTTATAAGGTTATATGTAAATGTAAATGTATTTATGTATTTTGCAATATTCGTAATGAATATCCGTTTATTATCATCGTAATTACTGTTGTTGTTGATAATAATAAAAAATAATAAAATAATAATAATAATAATATTATTATTGCTATTGTTGTTATCATTTATTATTATTGTTATTATTTTTATTATTAATATTAATATTATTATTCTTGTTTCCATATTTTATGTTTTCTTTTTGTAGTATGATAATAATGACTGATGGCATATTAAATCATCACAAATGTAGATTCTAAAATAGTGTCAATTTAAGACATCACTATTTCAATTCGCAAATTCGATCATATTCATTAATTTTATTTCTTACATCATTTCTAGCCTTTTCTTTAATTTATTCTCATTTTATTCATTTTCGATTTTTTTTTTTTTTTAAATTAACCAAATCAATAACTAATAGTAACTTACATATTTCATGAATTCTTTTTCATTTCTATTAATTTTTGATTTTGTTTATTTAATATCTTTTGTGAAATTTTCATTTTATTTAAAATGTACATTTGTTATTAAATTTGTAAAAGTTATCTCTTTCGATATTTTTTTTAAACTAATTAATTTATTAGTTAAGTTCTTATGGTTATTTTGGACTATTGAAATAATCGAATGATTGCAATAATATATTCCAAAATTTCTTATTTTTTCGTTTAATTGAAATTATTATAAACAATCGTTTCGTTAGAAAGAAAAAAAAATATTTAATTCAAAAATTATCTCTTGCTTTTTCGTTCATTGCTCCCATAATTTAATTAATTTTTCTGCAAAAAATCTCCTTATCTCGAATAATTTTCCGAACTTATTGGAAAAACAATCAGCATCAATTAATGGATAATGATTAATCCTTCAATTAATTTTTTTTTTTTAAATTTATTCCAGATAAAAAAATTAGATTCTGTACCAGACAATAATATATTTGATCATGAAATCAGATCAAATTATTATTTGGTTCCAGTCAAACGATCAACTTGTCTGTTGACGACAAAAACACATTTAGTATTATATATATATATATATATATATATATATATATATATTGTAGCGCTAATTTTGACGAACATCTTTCGATATTAATTATCTGTAATTAAGTTATGGTAATCAAGTAAAATCGTGATAATAAAACCGCATCAATTTTAAACGATTGAGAAACAAATGAATGCTATCACTTTATCGTTAATTAGAAATAATTACATTATGCTTCAAGCAGTTAAACTCGTTTCATAGTGAAATGGACAAAGCAAAAATTATTCCGGAAAAATTTTTTTCAAATTTAAATTTTAAGTGCATAGAAAATAAGAATGAAGCATCAAGTATGAATTGAATTTGATCAAAATGGCATTTAAAAAAAGATATCATCAAATTGTAATTAACAATAAAATTCCATTAACAATAAAATTCCATTACTTGTTTTTTCGATTACTTTTTTCTCGTTTTTTCTTTTTTGAGAAATTTTTTTTTTTACTAATCTGCCATACTGTAATTAATAATAAAATTCCATTACTTTTGTTTTTTTTTTTTTCTACTTTTTTGTCCATTTCTACTTTTCATTTTTTCCGTTTTCCATTCTTTTTCTTCTTTTATTTTTCATGAAAAAAGATGACCCACAAGAATGGATTAAGAAATAGTCGGCAGAAAATTCAGGACAGGAAAAGGTCGGCAATTTGCATTTTCATTTTGCCTTTGGGCATTTTTAAAATTTTAAATTTGTTGATGGTCAGAAGGAAACAGGTTTAACTTCATTACTAAATAATGATTCGAATATTTCGTTATATAAATAATGCCATTTTTTAAAATTTATATATATAAATAAAATCTCAGTCAGAATTAATTTTCTCGAAAAATTATTTGTTAATTTGTTTCGTTTTCTTTATTTACATTCAATTGCTAGATTTCTTCATTAAAATCCTACGACATTAAGAAAAAAAAAAAATATTCGAATTGTTTTTTTTTTTTGAAAAAAATTGAAAATTTAAGGCAATTCTATATTTATTGTAAATCGATTTCAAATCATTTGTATTTGTATTTTGTTGTGTTTTTTGCAAATCTTCATCATTATCGTCCGTCACTTTTTATAGAATTCATTTTATTTATTATCCCATTATCTCATAAATTTTTTAATGAAATTATCTAATTAAGCTTGGCGTTTGTTTAACATTTTAAATGATTGAGAGAAATTTAATGTAATCATTTAGATATTCAATTTCAATAGAATTATCAGTGACTTGAAATGCAAGACATTTCTAATAATTTGATGCATGCTACTTTTACGATTAATTATCGCTTTATATTGATTGGTTTAATTTTAATTTGATTGAGAATTTTGATGGCTATAATGATAATGATAAAATAATTTTAAATGAAGAATTAATGAAGAATGACAATTATAATAACAATAAGATAATTTTAATGATGAATTGATAATGTTTAATTAAACATTTCAAGTTATTAGAATTTAGTGTAATTGATTAATTTGATATTTAATATAAGACAGAATTATACGTGTGCAAAAAATTTGTATTCCAAAATAATCAATAAATGTATCTCAAAATTACTAAAACCAATGCAAATATTTATCATTATAATTAAAAGAAATTTCAATGAATGCATTCATTTATAATGAATTAATTGAAAAGTTTCAATGAATCTATCTATTCGTACATCGAGAGAAAATGAAAAGAATACCGGATATTTTATAGATTTGAAATGTTTTGATAAATCAGTTCATGTTTATATCGGGAGAAAATTACTAGAAATACAGGGTATTTGATTATAGGCTATGTTGAAAATAATTCATTTTATCATTTATCATTTCATTCATTTTGTTTTAATGATTGCAGCAAAATTTGATCAAACAATTTTCCTTTGTTAAAAAAGAATATACAATTCATTGGAATTAATAATTAGTTAAAAAAAAAAAAAAATACAATTTTCTATTTCACACATAGCATTAAATTTATAATTAATCTTTTGGAATTATTCTTAAAAAAAAAAAAAAAGAATGGAAAATTTTTTGCCAAATTTAATTATTTGTTAATTAAAATAATGGTAATATAGGAATAATTTTAATTAACAAGTGATTAAATTTGATGCTATGCGAGAAAATATCTTTTCTAATTAAATTTTGAATTTAAATTGATTTTAGCCAATTAAACAGAGTATGGAAAATTGTTATGATTTATTTGATATCAAAATTTTGAAGTTTTAAAAATTATAAAAAAAATAAAAAAATAAAAAAACAAGTAAATATTATGGATGAGATTATGATTATAGTTTTTAATGAAATTATTTCAACATTAACTAATATTTAAATATGTATTTATTACGTAAAATATATGCATTTATTACTTATTTTTTGTTTTTTGTTTTTTTTTTTGTTTTTTTTTCATGATTTGTTCAGATTTTTTGATCATTTTTGGTGTGGTTGTTTGTTTTGTTTACAATAATTATACTATGCGAAAATTTATTTATTTTTCACTGCAAATTTTATTGTCATTTATTACCAACACTTATTTGTCACGTAACCGACGTAGTTATTCTGGATTTTTTCATTTTCTATCGCAGAATTTTATAATTTTTTTGCAACAATAATATAAATCATTTATATGTGCTATTTTTACATCCTGAAAAATTTAATTTTCTTGGTTCATTGACGACAATTATATGACGTCCGTCTTGACAGATTTTTCATTAATGGAAATTGGAATTTTCATGCGTTCAGAAATGGAAATACTAATTTTAACAAACTTCTAGCAAAACTTAGAGAATTAAAATTAATTAGACTTATGAATTTTCTTTTTATGAATATATTCTAACTCTAATTTATCTTCTTTTGATAATTTAGTTGAACTTTGCTCAGGTTTCATATTTTTTACTTAAATTAATCAATTAATGATAAACTTAAAATAATTGTACTTGTAACATTCAGTATCTTTAAATTTATTTCTTTCATTCGGCTAAATGAGGAATTAGTTAATCCAACATTAAATGAAAAGATTTTGATATTTTAATCTGTTTCAATAAATTTATGTCTTAAATTAAATGCGATATTCTTATTCATATAGCGATATTTTAGATTTCAAATATAAATTCTGAATTAATCGAGAAATTTTATTTACAAGAGAAAGAAGCATTAAAAATTTCAGGAAAACAAAAAGTGTTAGTATGTATCTATTAAGTTTCTTCTTTCGCTCGACCAAGTAATTTTAATTAAATAATCGATTTTAGAATTAATATTTTCAAATAATAATTCAGAATTTCACTTTGTAAAAAATTATTATCATTTAAAATTTCTTTCTCTTTTTTTTTTTTAAATTTAAGGTCATAATTAACAAGTAAATATTGTCTATGCCCAAAAAGACTTTAAATAATAAATTTTTAAAAAAAAAAAAAAAAAAAAAATAGAAAAATGAATAGAAGTTTGATTACTTCTATTCATTTTTCTACTTTTTTTTATAGTTAATGTTCTGAAAAAAAAACTTTTAAAAAATAATATTATTTAGTTTATATGAATAAATAACTGTTAATTTCGAAGCTAATAAAATTGACATATCAACTTCTATCTATTACGCTTAATATATCATTTATTCATATAAATAATTGATAATATAAAAATCATTTATCTACAGATATATTATACAATTCTTTGGTGTATTATTGCAGCATCTTAGAAATATTTCCATAAAATTATAAAAGAAAAAAAGAATAGAAATTTGTTTTAAACAATATTTGAAATTTTAAAGTCAAATTTTTGGAAAAAATAGACACTAAAAGTGGATATATAAAAAATTCAAATAATGCATTAATTTTACAGTTACTTCTAACATATGTTAAATAATTGACAATATTTCATTTATTCGTCCTTTAAAATAACTTCAATCTGCAATCTAAAGATGGAAGAAGAAAAATTTCATATTTTTTTTTTTTTCATTTATGTAATTTGGATTTACCCTTCATTTATGTCATGCAAAAAATGTTTCAAGTAATAATTGAAGATTATATTTTAAACTTGATATATTTAAGAATGGAAATTTTGATCATTTGATTAAATACTTTTAAAAAAATCTTTGATAACATTATTGCAAGCTAATTTAAATTTCTTAGGATGGAGGAAAAGTTTAGTTTAAACTACGAGAAAAGTTACGGAAACAATAGAATATATATGTAATATTAAAACTGCCATGCCTGTCTAATCTAATCATTTCTAATTATTCCACGTGTTATGTTTCCTAATTAGAAAAGTTCATGTATTACATTTCCTAATGAAAATTTAAATAAAATCTTAATTAGTATGTTTTTGAATTAAATTTTTCATCAAATCATCTCACTTTTATAATTTCTTTTCTTTTTCGCTTCGCTTCTATCCCTTTTAGCTTATTCATTATTTCTCAAAAACATAATAACTATTGAAAAAAAAAAGCCATTTTGGAGAAAAAATATAACCAAAAAAAAAAAAAAATTAATTAAATAGAAACAATAATTCTACGAAATAAATGAAAACAGAAAATAGTAAAGGAAAAAAAAAAATGAAAAAATGATGTTACAAATAATTATGATCTATTAAATATTACCCTCATGATCTATTAAAAATTTTATAAATTAAATTTCAATTAATTATCTTAGAGCAATTTTCTATTGTTACTTTTTTTCTGTTCTATTGCAAAAATTTAATTTAATTTACTTGTTTACACATTTCTCATTTTAATGTTTACCTCTAAATAATGCAAAATAAGTGAATAATAGAAGAAGCACTGTGCTAAAAACATTTTTGATAGATTAATTTCTGAATCAGATAAAAATGTGATTTCACATATGCATATTTTAATTCAATAAGAAGTAAAGAATAATATTAGCTATTAAAATGAAAAACTGTCTGGCATAAAAAAAAAGTGTGCCAGACTGGCGAAAGGAAACGATGAAAAAATTAAAAACGATAATTTAAAACTTTTATAACTAAATTTAGTAATAAATGTTTATTACTAATTGTAATTTAGTTATAAAAATTTTTTAAATTAACATCGTTAACTAGTTAGTTAGGAATTTTTAGAGTGTCGTGAAAGTACCAATATAAATTTATGAATAATATCAAATGAGGAAATAAAAATACTACCTATTCAGAAAATTAAACAGAAAATTTTGAATCATTCATTAAAATCAATCGATACATCTACATTGTTTATTGCATTAGCTATTGAAAAAATAATGCATTTTAGTACTAAATCGATTTATATCGGTTTTTGATTTCAATTAAAAAGGAAATAAAATGAAAAAATTATGACAATTTTAGGAGGAAAATATTTGCACCATCGAATGATGAAAATGATGAGAAAAAGGAAGTAGAAAGGAAATAAAAACTACTGATTGGCTAGAAAGATACTGAAATTTGATTGCAATTTTAACACTATGGAAGCATTTTATAATTGGTACCGGTTCTATTATATTTATTCATTTGTTCGTCTCTGTTTCTCATTCCTATTTTTGAGATTTGAAAAAATAAAATAAAAAAAAAACATTATTTATTTAACCAATTTATATACGAATTTAATTCGAATATCAAATCTATGAATATTTCAATTTAATTTTAATTGATTTTCTCAAAATTATAATTTAATTATGCGAAATGCTACAACATTCATTCAGACATATGTTATGAGAAAATCAAAATGAAATAAAAGAAATTCCATTTCAAATATCCTAAGCAACATACAGGATTTCGATTACTTAGTCAAGTCAAGAATTCTTGATTGAGAAATTCAGCCAATCTGTAATATCATTCCAGTTTCTCTTTTTTCGGGGTTTTTGCGTGCTAGTGAAGTTCGCATTGCTTTATTCAAGCATAGCGAAAAAAAAAAAAAAAAAACGATCAAGTATTGAATTGTCTACAGAAAAATATTTTAAAATTATAGAAATATATGAGTAACTATAAAGAATGACATTATCATTTATCATTCCTGCCTTTTTCTCTTTTATATTACCTGCTGATATGATAACCAAGAAAAAACACATTAATTATGTACAAGTTTTTGATAAAAATTTCTCATTAAGAAAGATAAAATTTATTTAGAAAAGATAAATTATCCATCTTGCAGCTTAGAAAAATCAGTCAAAACTTTGCTAACTAATAGCACACTATATTTTGTTTGATAAATAACACTAAATGATTGGCAGATATTATAATAATGACGGAAGCAAATGATTGATATGGTAATAATAATTAATAATTATAATTATCGCTCAATAATAATTATCATTACTGCTTCACAATTATATTCTTATCATTCTTTTTTTTTGCATGAAATCAAAAATTAAACGTGCATAAATTAGATAATGGAATAAATGAATCGATTAAAATGAAAAAATATTATTATTAATAATTCTTTTCTTTTTTTTTTTTTTTTTTTTTGTAAGCTTAATTGATAAATTTATAAATTATGTAGCATATATTTTTGGTTTCAATTAAAAATCTCGATAGTTTTAATAATAATAAAATAACAATAATAATGGTAATAATCTTAAATAATAGCAATAATTGATAGTATTCATAATGATATTAATCAATAGTTGTAAAATTAATAATTAAGATAATGTAATAGTAATAATTACTAATTAATGACAACAATTAAACGTAATTTATTGCACTTAGCATTAAAAGATGAAATATAAAATTAAAGATGATTGTTAGCAATTTCTATGAAATAATAAACATGCAAATAAAATAGAATAAATGTAAACATGCATAGAGATAGACAAATATAAATGAATATAAATGTAATAATAACAATAATCGATGAAATATTTAAAGAGTAAACAACAAGAAATGAGAGATGAAACAGTATGAAATGAATTTGACTTTTTAGAGAAGTACCAATCAAGGGATGATGCATTGATCGAGCAATGATATTTGTGTAAAATTCGAAAATATTTCGAGAATTTGTGTAATTCCATTCTTTTTCACTTTTCTTCCTTCTAATTATTTTCCATTAATTTACCACTTTTTTTTTTCGTCTTTTTTTTTTCTTTTTTTTTACACATACTATAAATCAAGTTCAAAATTTACGATACAACAAAATAGCAATTAAAAAAAACAAAAAAAAAAAAAAAAAACAAAACAAGAAAAAAAGCAAAGTAATTGCATATTTTTTTTTTTTCTTCAAATTTATTTACATAACAGAAATTCTTTGCAGTATTATACAAAAAGTTTCTGTTATGCAAATGAATTATTTTATAAAATTTTATCAAAAAGAAAAAATCAAAATTTTGATCACATCGATGTGTCTTCAATTGATAGCAGCTATATTTTGCATCATAAATTTTGGAATAAAAAAAAAAGTATCAAATTTGTTAAAAAAAAAAAAAATATGAGAAAATATTTCATCAGTATGGATAAAAAAAGATCAGAAACGGCAGAAATATCAGAAATGAATGAAATAATGAAATATCAAATCAAATAATTAAACAATAACAACAAAGAAAGAAATCACCAAAGTAGTATAAAAAAAAAAAAAAAAAAAATTTTAGCAATATTCAAACAGATTAATAACAGATATCGTATAATTCATAGATTTCCTATTTTTGCTAGAAATTAAATTAAAAAATTCCGATATAAAATCAAATTAGTGTGAATAAAAATTTGAACAAAATATTAAAATAAAATGATAATTTCAATCAATTCATTTTACAAAAACATGCACTGTTCTCATTCGTGATATTAATCGTAAATGTTATTTAGGGTTTAAAAACATGAAATTTGATCAAAAATTCGATTTTATTACGAATTCTAAAATTCTAAAGTGGCCAAATATTTAATTACTGGAACGCAAAAAGCTTTTGCATGCCTTCGAGTTGAAGAAAAATATTTCGATTAAAATGTTTACGTATTTAATTTGTTACAATGAAAAAGATTTTCCTATTCTTCAATCAATAATTTCAAATCAAATAAATATAAAACAAGAAGTTAAAGTGAGGAAAAAGAGATGAAGAAAAGAAGAGAAATAGAGAGATACGGAAGAGGAAGAAATAATTCAATTTTTCTGCATTTAATGTAAACAATATGAATGTATTCAAGCTAATTAATAATTGTATATTATATGAACAGGAAGTAATATAAAATTAATTATAATTTCGAAAAGTTCTAATTTTTTAATTATTTCGCAAATAATTGCATAAATAGTTAATAATGCAAGTAATTTACACGTCAAAAGTAAAGGAAGTGTAAGTTAGCAACACACAATCATTGTTTTCGTATAGCGGATGTTTACGAAATATTTCTACAATAAATTAAATATAAAATAATCGATTTATTGATTAATCTGACTTAATAGCAAGAAATATCACTATAAAATTAAGCAAATTTTCCTTTTTTTTTTTTTTTTTTTTTTATCAAGCTTAATTTAAATACATGCAAATATTAATTATTATAAAAAAAAAAATTTGCATAAATTTTTCTTAAATTATAATTTGAACTTTTAGAAAAAAAATTAGCACATAATTTAAATTATGCTATAAATTAAAACTAAATTATATTGTGTGTATTCTATTTATCTGAATAATATTTTTACTTACTCGAATAGCTATTCATTTAAATGAATAGTTTTAGAATATGCGAAAATCTTTTTTTTTTTTAAAAGATATTGTTTACATGTTGATTTCCACCATTTTAATTAATAACTATAAAATTTAAAGTATTAGATTAGAAGCATAAGGAAAAACTTTTCTGTTTCTATTTTTGATTATATATTACGCATATTAATCAACACCTTATCTAATTGTCGGAAAAAATAGTAAGAGAAAGATGAAATAAGTTGTAATTTTGATGTAAATTTATTTAAAAATGAATCATTAGTGGAATGAAAGAAAGAATAAAGTAAAAAATGAAGCTGGGTTTTTTTGTTAAATTTAAATCAATGATATAAAGAATTAAAAATGATTGGTTTGATGAATAATGCCATTTTTTTTACTGAAGAGAATAATTTTGTTTTGTATAAATAGCTTCAATTTCATAAAATATAATTTAGAATAAATATTAATTTTAATTCAAAAACATTAAAAAGAAACAATTTAAGAATAGCATTATTAGTAAAAAGAAAGAAAAAACAGAATATTATGATTTTGACGAATGAGGCATAAATAGCAATTCAAAATGTATGGAAAAAATTTAGAATGTTGATATGCCAAAAGGAAATAATTCAAAATTTGTTCTCGTTCATCCTACGTAACATATTGCTTGAAAGTATTTCAATTTTTAATTATTAATTCGAGTGGAATAATTGAATTAATAAAAACTGAAAATTTTCAACCAATTAATTTAAAAAATTTCAAATTCAAATATACGATACACGATTGATTGAATTATATAAATATCTGCATATATGAAAAAATTTTTCATTCAATTGTTAGATCATCTGAAATCATTGAATAATTCACATATATTCATATATATATGCAAATTAGCTTTTTTCTCGGTTTTCAAGATTAAATTACAAAATTTAAATAGAATTAGCTTAATTTCTTGAAATATAACTCATCAATGAATAACCAAAGATTTTTGCTTCCCTTCAGTTTTCTTTTCACTTCTTTATATTTGTATAGAAATGGAACGTATAATATGCTGGAAAGAGAAATGAACCTGGAAACATCTTACATTAATTTTTATAAAAAAAGGTCAAATCAATGAAATATTATTATATATTTGCTTACCAGTAAAATATATATATATGCTTATTCTTATAATATAATGATTTATGACAATTATTTTATTCTCGAAAGATTTGAAATACATGGATGGAATTTCAACAATGCCACGATTATGAAGCATTTCATGATAAATTAGCATTAAACCACCCACACATTCACATACTACACATTATGTTTGAATGTATGGCTAATTAAACTGAATTTATGTTATAGAAATCAATGTTATTAATTGCAATATGTTAATTGATTACCTTAAATTATATATAGAAATTTTCAACCATTAATAATAATAATAATAATAATAATAATAATAATAATAATAATAATAATAATAATAATAATAA
>JAOVVO010001253.1:0-12454 GCA_028564675.1 Onchocerca lupi | reverse complement strand
TAAATAAATATATATATATATATTTATTTATATATATAAATTATATATTATTTATTTATTTATAAGCATTTTAATCGGTTGCAAAATAAAATTGATCTGAATAATGCTTCAGATTTCATCTGTTTATCATATCATAAGATGAACAAGGGCATTAATAAAAAGAACAAATAATAGAAGGCATAACTATTTACCAGAATAAATAACGAGCAATAAAACCGAAAAAACCTAGCAAGCAAACAAATGCCGTTATTTTGAACAATGTACTTTTCCGATTAAGTAATCTCGCATCTTCGCGATACTTCTTACTGATATCCGACAAATCATTTGCCCTTGTCTCCAAAACTGTTGAAAAATATTAAATTTATTTACAGTAAATCAGCATTTTTCAAAACAGATTTTAATCAAATCGGATATTCAAGAAATTTCACTTGATCAAAATTTGGTATGCCAAACCAAATTTTACTCACAGCATAATTGTCTAATTCATTTATTTCAGCAAATAAAAAATCAGATTTATTTATTCAACGTGCAAAAGATTGTTGTATACATCCATTATTTAATGATGCAATTGAGATGATAATTCAAGTAAAATGCTTGCCGCTCATTCAATTATTGACACCACTGTAAACGAAATAAACAATCAAAAACTTACTATTTAATGCTTCTCCACGATGAATTACATCCTCAATATTTGAAACCATTATGCGTGTCACGTCTTGAAGTTCACTACTTACTGCAGATATTGCATGACGATTTCTACCTGCATACTTTCTCTTTGCTTGCTGTATGTAATAATCTGCAACGTGACATTAAATGCAGATATAAGAGTAAAAGAATAACTTATTTATTTTAAATAACAGCAATTTTGTGTTGTTAGGTTAATTACTAAAAAATTAATTACTAAAAAATTTTTTTCAAAAAATCCGCATACAACCGTGTCAATCACTGTCATTTTAAAAATCAACAAAAGTGCTATATCAAAACATTTTGACTACATTTTAAACTAATGAATGAAAATGTGCAAATCTGAACATCTGTGTACCGAATATAAAAGAAAATGAGAAAAACGAACCAAATTCAATGAAATGATATGGTCTAGTGACAGATGCTATGCGCGTACCATTCTGACCAAGAAATTCATCGGTGACATCTTCCAAATATGCAAAGGCGGATTTTCGTGAGAAATTTTTATCACAAAGACATAATGAACACACTGGTCTTTTAATCACATAGCTGTAAGTGATGTCAGTAAAAATAATTTGATTTAATATCCAGTATATGACGAATTATTCATCAGTTTCTTTTAATATTGTTAAACCATCAAACATAGTCAAATTTCTACTGCAAGATACCGAATCTTGAGAAAAAAGAAAGAACTAACTGAAAATAATAAGGTCCACTCTCAAGAGTGTGTATATTTGGACTGTTGTCATTCAATTTGCGAAAAAGCATTTTTGCCTGATTAGTATATTTCACCATATTATGATCCGGCTGAAAACATTCAACATTCAACTTATTAACTTGAAAGTATCTTAGTTTGTTATCTACTGATTGCTTCAATAGAAATTTCAGAGAGATATTTAATAAAGATATGTTGCAAACTATTTGACTGGTAAATCTTAATCTTGAAATTTCCCTTCAAGGATAACATTTCCTTATATTTACACCAATATTAACGCATCTTCTATGCCCCTTAATCATCCGGATTTCTAGCGAGATACTCTTATTATAACTGACAATTTCTAATTTCTAATGCATATTCTTAGTATTACTGATATCCTGATCTAAGAAAAAAAAAGATATTTTAAGGCGATTCTCAAATTATTCGTGTTTTAATAACATTTCTCACCAATAACTGAAAACAAAATTCCAAGCAAACGAACCTCATCACTACCCTCAATTGAAGTCGCAAGAATAAGACCATCGGATACACGCGCAATCAGCGTTAACAGGACCATTGCCGCGTAAATCACAGGTCTAAAAGAAATATTTAAAATCTGTCCAATCCAAAATGACAACGAATAACACATCGGTGGCAAAAAGCGAACAATTGTAAACTCTTTCACGAAAATGATTTAGAAACTGTCTCGTCTCGAAATATCATTTGTTATATCAAGTGTATATGTTTTCCTCCTTATCTTGTCTCATATCTGACTTTGTGAATAAAACAAAGAGAGAGAACTCTCAACCACGCATAACACGTCACCTGATTTACATAAATAATCATGACAAGAATATCTATTACACGCAGCCATTGTGCAATAAAACATCTCAGCACTGACGACTTGTAATGACATCTGTCGAGTGGTCCGTAACCTGGAATGCCCCAGAATACTGTAACAAGGTTTGTTCCTCAGGCTCATTTTATAGGCAAGCACCTTGCAAAATCCTGGACAATCTATAGTTGCTTACATGGTTAGATGTAAATCTCGGATAGCTAACCACTAACAAATCCTAATAACTTTGCCAATATGCTCAGAGCAATAAATCCATCACTCACAGTATTTTGCCCATGCTATCTCACAATATACATCTGAATAATTTACCGTTGTTTAGATGCTGTAATAAATTAGTCTGTATGAGAAGAAGGCAAAGCATTCTATTCTCTTCTCATGTCGGTATATTATAAATGCATGAAGCAGCATAAGCGAATTAATTTTTGAAAATAAACAAAAAGCAAACACCATTTTATTAAACATAATGTAAAACAGTTAGTTGAAAGTATGAAACAGTAAAGATGAATTGTTCTTTTTTTTCTTAAATAAACAGCAAGTAAACATTTTATTGAACATATTTCGAACTGAAACGAAAGACATTACACTGATATGATTACCATGTTTGGAATCTAAAAATTTTGACTTGGAATGTTATTTACAGGCTAACTCCCTTCATACATTCTCTCTGCGAACTGCTTTTTTTCGTCAATCAGAAAAGTTCGTAGATAAATCCATACGTCTTTTACTCTACCTTATTCCCATCGATTATTAAGGATAAGTTTACAAAACATTGCAGTTCACTTCATCAAGTAATATTTCTACAGTTATTAATAACAAATAGTTATAACGCAAACAATGTGAAAATTTGGTACTAAAGATTGGACAAATCAGACAATTATATTGAAAAAAGCTGCAGTTCATTTCTACTAATTTTATTTTTGAGCAGAATCATCCTATTTATTAAAAAATTCAATTATATATGCAGCATGCAAGATTTTAAAGCTTAATACGATATTATGATAAATGAATATGAGACGAATTCATAAGTGGATTCATTTCTCATATTCTTTCACATTTTTCATAGCATTTCACGCCATTTGAAAAGCGCTGGGTAAAAAACACAGATAAGTCAATGCCCGCATAATGGATTCATTTTTTCAAACAAATTAAAAATATTAAGCACAGAATAAAGAGAAAAGAAAAACAAGATTTATGATAAATAAATATACCTTTCGTGAACTTTTATTTACTGAGATATCGACGGATTGTATTACTACATGCTTTTTGCATATTAAGTATGACTTTAATTTGACAATAGCCTGTTTTACACAATTTCAATAACCTACTGTAAGATAGATATAAATATCGATGCATTTCACAAAAATGAAATTAGCGACATATTCTGTTTTAATAAGGAAAATTCATACATTGCAAATCATTGATCAGCATATGTTGCATGTCCAAAATTTCATATAGATTACGATAGCACTGTACAAATTGAACTGAAAAAAACCAAGGAAATATCTATAAACTAATGTCTATGAAAAATATATCCATAAACATACGTATCCATAAACAAATGAAAAATAAAGTAAATAATTTAGCATAAATAATTTTTCTTACTTAAAACTGGTTGCCGAAGAATCTTTTCACTCATTTTTACAATTTTAAAATCCTAGTTTCACTAATTATCAAATTCTTGTACGAAAAACATAAAAAGCAAGAAAAATTTACTAGATGCTTTTTTTTGTTCTGTATCACTAGACCAGTTCAGTGCCTTCATTGTCACTTGTAGCAAATTATTAAGCTGCTCCACATCCAAATCTCTCAATTTTCTGATGAAGTCATTTGCAAGGCGACCAAGCTAGAATTTTCGCGCTATTACTTCAAACATACTTCAAATGAGCATAGTTGCTAAATTTCTTCCGCATCTTTTATCTTGTACTGCACTTTTTTCTTCTACTGCCTGTTGTTTCAATTTTATAGCAATCCGATAAATTCATTTTTTTTTCTCATAAAAAATTCGAACAACAAATGCGGGAATAAAATTAAGTAAATGGAGCAAAACGAATCAAAATTATAGTGGAATAATTGTAACATACCATGTATTTAATAGAAACTTTTCGTAACCCATTAGCTATAGGTATTTCTAGCATCAAAGGTGATTCCGTTTTCAATAACTTCGCTATTACTGACAAATTAAGAAGATCCATTTCCTTCAATAAATTGAACTACCTTAAAAGTATAATTGAAAAATAAAAGTCCTAAAACTACGGGCACACATAAATTTTTAGCAGCAGACTAAGAAATTAGGACTAAGAAGTTTTGATACTTTGAAATTGATGAAAGTAAATAGATGGATTACCAGCAAGCGGAAAATGTTATTTGTTGTTCCAAGAGAATCATGGAAAAGTGTATGCAAGTTGGAATAGCGCTTCTTCGGAATAGAAATGAACTTTTCGGTGATAATGTACATAGTTAACCGGCATAAATCGGAAAGTATGCTGTAAATTTATGTTAATAATATAGTAAGAGAACAGATGTTTTCTCACGAAGCTGATAAACAAGTAAATTTGATTAATATCGCTTCAAAAAGTTTCAACTTACTCTACCATCGCTTGCCATTTCATGATACCTGAATGATTGTAAAATTCGGTGTTCAACCTCATTATAACGGGATATAATATTTCAGTTACCTCTATTACAACAGTGTCCTAAAAAAAGTGTTTATAAGAATAAAGTAAAGAATCACAAGAAAGGAATAAAGTTTCATATCCAAAAGTTTTAAAAGAAAAATTGAATTGTTTATAATGACCATACTTTTTTTCTCCCTTTCATTTTCATGATTTTTGCCAAATCATCTTCAGCTTGTTTTAAAACATTATACTGTAAGTTCATTAATGAACCATTAATTAACAATTTTGAGAATTTGATCTGAAATAAAAGTGTTTACAAACTGCTCCATAAAATAAAATTTAAAAAGCCACATGAACAATTTTACAATAAATCAAAAAGAATGTCTAAATGTAAATGTCTTCCTCAAATTTTTCCTTCGAAAAAGTTTGCCAAAAAACATAGTTTTTGGTAAACAGTGGCCAATCCATGTTGAAAATTGATTAAAAAACCAGAATATGCAAAACACAAAACATACCCTTTCATTGAAAATAACTTGTTCTTTCAATTCCCTGGCATATCGAAAACAACTGTTGGCAGAGAGTCTGCAAGAACATTTTGGACATGTATACTGTTGTTTTTTTGATGTCTGTCCTTGAATGTGGAGATCAGCCTCCTTAAATGATATTTAGATGATGGTTAAACATTAATAAGAAAAATGCAAATAAAAATTTCAAATTCTTCAAAAAGTATCATGTTAAGGAAATTTTCGTTTTAGATTCTTTTGAAATCTAAAATATTTTTCGAGAAAGATGAATTGCAAAATTAACCTCAACACTAACAATACATTTACATCCCTGAAACTGCAGAACAGGAACATTTATTCCTTGGCATTCAGCGCAAACATCTGTGAAAATAATTTTATCCTATTATTTTTCTTTCTAAAAGAAAATAGCAAAATATTAGATCGATAAAGTGGGATATTTGATAGCTGCAAGAATTTATTTCTACTATTTAATGAAAACAATAAATGAAAAAATACTCCGAATTGATTGAAAAAAATTTATAAGTCAAAGACGCTAAAATTTTCAACACAAACATAATTTTAATGCTATTATTAAAGAGGCGTTACCAGGACAAATTTCGCCACACGGACTGAGACAAGTATGTCCACATTCGAGTTTTTTGTTACATGAAAAACTACATGGACTAATGCTGCATACTTGCCAACATTGCATTTGACATTTTTGATGTTTGCAGCTGTTCATGCAACGCTGCACACAAAAGCTGCAAAAATCAGCACATCGAGCTCTTCTTCCCTACAACGTTCTGATAAAAGTGCAATTTCTTTAAATTTAAATTTGTGTTCCGACAATCCTTTCATAGAAGAGAAGTGAGCATGTTGCATACTTCATTAATACAATGTCGCTGATTGAAATTTAAAGAAAGCAAATGATTAAATAACAAAATGTTTCGAACCACCTTATCAAGTTGTTGACTGCAATATGAATGTTGACACTGATTTGAACAAGGAGCTATGCAGGGCTCGCAAGGTGCTCCACACATACGCAAACAGTCGTGACCGCAAGGAAGTCGTTTGCCACAAAGTGACGCACAATTAACACACCCAACTGTAAATGAACTATTTGATTTACAAGTTGTGGTTCTTCATAAAAAAAAAAAAAAAAAAATTTCATCATTCTGGGAAATACAATTCTTAATGGGGAGATTTGATATTTCGAAAACATTATTCTTTGTCAAGTAGCAGAAAGCCGACAGCATCATTAAATTAATTCATGATATGAATCCAATGATTAAGAACACCAGTGACTAACCGTAAAAAAAAATGGGAAATACAATTCTAAAAAAAAGTAACAAAAATATAAGAGATCATTTAAATCAGGATATGAAACGAAACGATTTTAATCATTCCAAAATCCAGAAAAGTGGATTATTCTACAGAAGAAATTTAGATAAATTAATTTGAAACTATTTCCAAAGCAATAACTGACCCAATGCGCAGTTTCCACACAGTGATTGACAATGATGACCACATGGTAGAATTCGCTCACATTTTTCACCACATTGCGCATTTTCGTAATCATGGCATGGTACTGCCCAGCGATGACTACACGTAGTAAAAGTTTTCTCTACTTTTGCGACACATTTCGTTTTTTGTTTTTCAGAACAAGCAGTTGTAACAGTATGCCCACAAGTCAGCAAGATTTTCTAAAAAAAAAACTTCAAAATTGTCACTGTATTAACATTGTTGATGTTTCGAATAATCTTGGAAGGTTGCTCAAAGATGATGCATTATAATCTAGATCTTATAAAAGTTTTTTACTGTTCAGAAAATCTAAGTATGATGATACTTTTATTGAGAAGTCATATCATTACTCAATAACTTACTATAAATTTATGATCCATACTTTCTATATATAATCAAAAAAGATATAAAACTTCATCTTAAAAAAGCTAAGTATTTCAATCAACTTAAGGACTAGCAATAGTAATATCAACAAATGGTTAATGTAAACTAACATAAGAGCACTTGCATGGCTCGTTGCACTTTTTAACGCACTGATGGCCACATGGCAGTTTTTTTGGACATTTCTGTTGGCACACTGCTTTCTCAAATAAATGACAAACAACGCCAGTTGTATGTCCACATGGAAAAATCTTGTTCTCATAAAACTGACAGGAACCGCAAAACTAAAATTGGATTTCGAAAAGTTGCATAGTGTGCAAGTCAATTTATACTTGAGAGTTTGCCGGTTAGTCTATACAAATGAATAAAAGTTTGTGATCAAATAAAATGAAAAAAAATATAAAATATACTCAAGCGAAGATCACCACAATCATTATGATTACCACAATGATGTTTCATGCATTAAAATTATTTCATGCGAAGTTAGTGCGTAGAAAATAATTGATATATGAAAACTAACAACATGTACATCACTTTCAATTTTATTTCAGCTGAAATATTAGAAAAGAATCTTACTTCACCACATAATTTTGAACAAGGATGTCGGAATATTGTCGAGCATGATTTGGGGCAAGGGTGAATACATGCTCTATTGTGTTCTTGGTCCGTTCTAAATTGGTTATTTTTACCACTTAAACTTATTTTTGTCCTCGTCCATTTTCATCCCGATTTGTCTTGCTCAATTCTGATTCGCTCTTTCATGCACTTTCCTTTTTATTATTTAGTAGTGCTTCCTCTAACTTCCCTTAACTTAAGATTATGCTCACGGTCATGCAATTTATAAACCAGAAAGGACAAAATCAGAACAAAGCAAAACCAGAACATAACCAGAACAAAGCTAAAAGCTTTGTTTCTGATTTATGATTTTAAAAATGTCTTGTCAAGAAATAAAAGAATTGAAAGTGACCATACCTATGACAAGGTTGATTGCAGATGTGACCACAAGATCTTATAAAATCACAGGAATAATAGCAACCACCTTCAGGAGTTTTTGTCAGAAATTCATCGGCGCTATGGATAATCTTAAGAAAAATAAATTCTTTAAATCTCATGAGTCTAAATTTACATTACTTTTTTTAAGAGTGGATTTGTCAAAACTGAGTATTACTAATTCCAATTACCTGCGTAACATCGTGCTTTTTACAAAATGCTGGAAAGCCATCACCAATACAATTAGCATCAGCTAAAGCAATATAAAGCCGATTCCAAAAAAGTGAGTTAGATCTAAGAAAGTGCATGTTGCCTATCACATAAAGACCAAGTCTGGAGCGCGACAAAGCCACACATACTCGATTGGAAACCTGAACTATGATATCTTAATTTCTTTATTTGAGCTCGCATATAAAATAAAATTCATTGACAGACTTAAATTTATTTAATTTCAATAAAATTTTCTGAAATTTCTTCACAAATGAATAAATTTACAAATATACCCTAAGAAAACCGATATTATCACTTGGTTGTGAACGTACGAGCGACAGAATAATTATATCATTCTCTTTGCCCTGATAATTATCAACAGTTTCAACCAAAGGAAAGCTGCTTTCATTGTTGAATTTTAGCATCATTTGTGTTCTTACATAGTTTGCCTGAGCTGTGTAAGTGCACAATAAGGTAATCTAAAATAGGAAAGTGTAATCACTTTTCATTAAAATATTTGATTTGGTAATAAGAAACAGAAACTTTTCTGCTGTTATTGAATGGTGAGAAGCAAATAAAAAACAAAACAAGCAGACAGACCTGGGAGCAAGCATAGCCTTGCTGTACAAAATAGGTTGATAAGCTGACCATAAAATCACCTTCAAATGAATTTTTATGTGAAGTAGAGAGGAGTACATCTTCCTTGTGAGGATGACTAATAAAATATAAATTTTTCCGACATCCTGAAAGAATTAAGAAATTGAAAAACCGATAAATTCTGAATTTATAAAAATTGCCTTATTTCATATCAAAACTATTTTATACGAAATACTTCCATTTTAACTCGTTTATAGTTCAACTTTATGAATCTTATTATAATATAACAATTCAGATAACTTCACCTCTAACATCTGGATAATTCAAAACATTGTCCGCATCTTCTATTAAAGGATAAAATTCTGGCATAATAGTTTTTGATATAGTAATAGCCATACGATGCTGCTTTCTCAATGTTATGTACGGAAAATCATTTCTAATCAACCTTTCGAATAAAGATATATCCAAATTATACTCACGGGCAAGAGCAAATACCGCTGAAGTAAACGATTTATTTAAAATTGGGAATTAAGCAGAAAACAATCTAAAATTATGCAAAAGTTGAGTTTATTTAACAGCTAAAACAAAAAACAATGCATATATGAAACGTACTCACGTTAACTTCACCAAGCTAACTGGTGCTAGCTCAGTCTTGATTAAATATATCAAAAGAATTCTTAATAGTTCGAAGAAAAAGAAAAAAGTAATAATGGACGTGAAATGCACTACCATATTGCATGCATCAAAATTAATAAAATTTTTTCGAGAACTCAAATTCATACCAGGATTTGGACGTAACTGCTGATGATCTCCAATAAGGATAGCATGTTGGCATTCATTTGTAATGCTTGTCAAAACATGAGCTTCCAGAATTTCTGCTGCTTCTTCCACTATGATAATAGGACAACCAAGACGATCCAAAAACGGTTTTATTTTTGCAGCGCCAGTCGTAGTTGCACCGATAATCTACAATCCAGATAAGATGAATTTGCAGATCCCAAAATTGTACAAAGTCACAAATTGAGTCATGAGAAGTTTCTGAAATTCAAATCCCCGAAAAATTATTTTCACGGATGAACATTTGAAATTAAAAGAATAACATTTTATATCAGTTGATAGTTTAACAAAATTGTTTTGGAGAAACAATCTTTGCTATAAGAATTTCAGTAATAAACTCCTAAAAAGACAGAGGATAATATTTTGTCTGACATGATAGGTATGATAAAATATGAACAGCACCAAAGCTTTTCGCAGAATGACTTCATCCAAAAGATCGAATTCCTTCTTAACATCCTTCATAAGAATCTGATACCTACATAGTAGCGCATCCAGTTTCTTACTTACAATAACCTTCAAATTATTGATCCAATGCATATAAAGTGCCCAACGACGGTGTCTGTGTAAAGTTTGCAGGTTTTTAATCGACGAAGCTTCTTCTAATGTCAGAGGTGAACTCTTAAAAAAACCTTTTTCAACGGTTGAAAAAAAAAAAAAGAAATACAGCTCATAATTTTGAGTTAACATGAGTTCATCCATTATTTAGCTGAGATTTGACAAAACAATGGATTTTTTTGGCACAAAATTTTTGGATTATCAAAAGAACTAAGGAAACAATAAAAAAAATTGAAGAAAATTAAGCAGAGAAATAAAACTCACTTTTAATATATTAGTCTTCACATCGTTTAGGCTTGTAATAAGCTCAGAATTGTATTTTACCTGTAGTATTATGAAAATTTTAATTTTTGAAATTTATATAGAATGATAGCGATGGATACTTACTACATAACATCTTAACTAAAGATCATTATAAACGACTAGACAATTATTACATTTATATGCTGCTTTGATTTGCCGCACTTTTGGTCAGAGAATATTGTGACTGGTTTAATGACGGATGCATTAGGATCTTTATCAATATCCCACTGACCAGAATGATAATAGTTGTTTATATCTGGATTAGTTTTAAGCAGCCGCTCCTGAAAACTCTTCAGTCAACATTATTATTTTTCCAATATACATACCTGGTAATCATACATATTTGCTACTCCATAAAAAATCTATCGAAAGTTCTCGTCAGTAATTGGTATCCTAATTTTCAATTCAAAATAAAAAACAAGTCGACTTAATTTTCATCCTGACCAGTTAATCAAAAATCAATATGGATCTGGGGAAAAATTTCGATTTCTACTAGAAATATGATTTTGAATTTTTATATTCGGACCCATCGCAAAAAAAACCTGTATTTACTATTTTTTAACAAACCTGTATTTCTTTCCATGTTATCCACTCATCAATCACTGAGTCTGGCCCAAGCATTTCTTCCTTTTGTTCATTTCTTTCTTTTCCGGCAAATTTTTCATCCATAGACCATGAAACTGATATTTCTGGGCTATTCTTATTTCCAAAAAATTTTTCCCTCTATAAAGGAATTTTAACTGCAAACTATTGTGCAAAACCTTCAGCATAATTTTAATAATTTCAGTATTTTATCGAAAGTCAATAATTATCTACATCCTGTAAGTCAGATATTGAATAATCATTAAATACATATCTTCATCCAAACTTCACACCTCATGATCAATGTTTTCATTCATATTAGTTTCTTCACTAACACGATCTTCTCTGCCAGGATCATCTTCCAGAAGCCATCTGCAGAATATTTCATCTATCTGAAAGGCAAAAAATGCGAGGTGCTAAAATTCAACATTTGAAATATTCTATGTCAACGGATCCATAATGAAATTACAAAAACTGAAATTTCAAAATTCACACCTCAAATTGGGGTAAATTTGCAAAAAAAGACAAACAAGAAAAAAAATAAAAAACTACTGGTGAATAGAATGAGTAAACTATATATCGAATAAATTCACTCTACAAATTACTTGAAAAACTGACTGAGCATCTTATTCCACTGTTTTGTCGCTGCAATTTGAACTGTCGAATGTGTTCTGGCAACATTGCTCTTTGTATATACTCAAAAGATAGAATCTCATTCTTACGGAGAGTTAGTACAGCAACTTCAGATCGAATTACTTCCAGTAAATGTATTCTTTCTAACATTAATTGATTCGCCTATAAAATTTCATTATTCCAATATTACAAGATTTAAAAATTAAATCATTTTAACCCAATAATTTTACAGCTACAAAAAAGAAAGATAGTAAGAGAAACCTTATGCCTTGCTATGTCCGAAATTAAATTAGTGTATGCTTCCAATACGGGACGTTTTGTATATCTGCAAATATACATTTTTTTTATCATGTTGGTGTTTCAATATCTGCAAATAAACTGCATCCTTTTTATAGCTAAATATATTCGTAAGATATATATTAAAAGTATTATTTATTTTTAACAGTTTTTCCAAATAACAACTTTGGCGGTAAGGTTATATATATATATA
>JAOVVO010001252.1:0-12471 GCA_028564675.1 Onchocerca lupi | reverse complement strand
AATTGCAATACGATTAAATTATGGATGAATGAAAATGCTGCATGAAATAATATTGTAGTTATAATAAATATTCAATACATCATTAAAATAGTGAGGGAATATCGAATTTTCGAAAAATATTTTCAAAGTTTTTGACCAATTATAAAAAAGAAATAAATAAAAGAAGTTAAAATTTCAGAAATTTCAAATAGAATGAAGTAAGAAAATATGAGATTGATCAAAATATGTGAAAATTAAACAAAATTGAAATCATGATTCAACATGAAAAGTATCAATATAAGTTAGTAATTGTAATATCATGATAATGTTTGAATAAGGACACGATATTACCAATAATATCATGATAATATATCAGTTATTAGAAAGGACATTATAACAAATACAGTGCTATTGGTGTCTTTGAGTTAAACTTTATAGATTTTATTAGAATTTAAGTCTGTAAAACGAATTTTTATCTCATCAAATCAAAGCAATATTGAGGACTTTTGGAAATATAAGATATTGAATTAATATAAATAAATCACGTGTTTAAAAACTTGCCGAGATTTAAAATTTTGCAAAAACGAACATTAACATTTTTATTAATATGGGACCAACTAGAAAGCCATGCGGAGCGTGGCCTGATATAGCTAGTTTCTTTAATAAATAATTTGATTAATTAATCAGATATTATTGTATATTTGCGAAGGATTGGACAACTTCACAAACTTTATGCTATAAATTCTATTAATAAATGCTATAAATGCTATGAATTATTTCAGCAACATCATTTATTTATTGCATTATTATTATATCAATGCATAAATATGTCTTGCATTTCTTTTTGCGATTTATACATTTAAAAAATAATTTCCACATCAGAGATTTTGAAACTAACGAATTTGAAATAAAATTTAAACAACAAAAATAAGATTACATATTATCGAAAAATTTACAAAAATATCTGGGACAGACACTACATTCAGGTTCAGTCCGATTGTAGATGATGAACATAAGCTATCATATTCATATTTGTAGAATCAAAAATAGTTTGCTCAATATCATATGGTGAGTAATAATGACCAAAAGTCGTGCATTCCATCATTTTACCGCCTTTATTCATTCGCATACCAATCTAAAAAGTAAGCATAATTGAAAAATCAAAAATTGAATAAATGATTTTAAAGAACTTGAATTGAATTTTCAGCTATTTTATCGTTCGATTCAGAAGCAAATGAATTTGATAAATGCTTCTGCCGATCATTTTGATAAATGTTAGATCATTCTTCTCAAACCAAAAAAATTTGCATGAATAGCAAATTTCAATCTGTGTTAAATATAGAAATATAATTTTTTAATCCATTTCTTTAAAAAAAGTACACACAGAGAATTTGCTTTTATTACTTTAATTTTTCTTTTTTTTTTTTTCTTTTTTCGGCAAAATATCAGACTATGATTCAATGATGCAAATTATTCAATGTCGATTTAAATTTGTCTAATTACCCAGTATTGGTCAAAGTGTTACGTATTTTCCAATGCCGTTTGAAACAAAATTGCCAGCCTATCTTTTAGTCACATTGCTCAAATTATTGCATATCAAAATTAAAACCTTATATCGATGTGCATATATACCAATTTCAATTCTACCCAGCATTTGTGCCGAAAATTGTTTATCACTCCCGAAATTCACACATGGCACATTTTCTTCATCGTATCGATCACGCTTCGTGAAAAGTATCTAAAATTTTAAACATTTCAACGCGTGTGAATAATTGGTTGAAGGATGTTCTTCAGATTTACAGAAGCCATACAACCAGATTTTTGGTAGGTGAGAAACTCAAAAAATTCCTTACGCCGGTTTTGTAGTCTATGGTCACAGTAAGTGCTACTATCCCATTCCTATCCGTTAATCGAACAGTAATTATGCTCTGTACATCTGGATAATATCTGATAGAGATTTTATGATCCATTGGAATATGCTTTACAACATGCCAATCGCCAGGGATTCGCTGAAAAATCCTTCGCATTTAAAATAAATAAAATAAATAAATAATACTCAAAAGCACGAACTATCTCAGTAAAAAAAAAATATTTAATGCTTAATACATACAACGTTTTCAGATCGCACTTCCATCATTGCTTCAAAATCAGTTGTTTCCTTTGCAGTATGTTTGAACTTGGAGATGTCATTAATTCGATTTACGCAGTGCGTCGCTTTGATATTAAATTCATCCATATAAAACAGCTGAAAATGATATTCCATTGAATGGGCAATAAAAGTGAAAATAATTTTTTGAAAATTAATTGCATGATTAATTAGTATTTCAAATAATGCATACCATTATGCCAACATTTGAAAATATCAGAACAAATTCATAATACTTCTCATAATCGTTATTCGAAAATGTACCAATAATAGGATTTTGATTAGCACATACTAATTGAAACTAAAAATGAACAAATGGTTTGGCTGAAACATATCAGAAAGTTGAAATAACAACTTAAAAAATTATTTATGGTCTAATTTGGCACATTCATGCTAATAAACTGATTAAACGCTGCAAAAAATAACTCAGAATCTATGACTTCGATTTTTGAACCATAAATTAATTGTCATAAAATACAAAAAGGTTACTTCAGCGGCACCAGGGATAACTATAAACCGAAATATTTCGGATTCTTTCTCATCCAGAAACGAGAACGTTATTCTGGAAAAGTATCAGCATATCTCTGAAGGATTTTGTGTAAAAGTTGCATTTCTAATTAACATTCAAAGAAGCATTTTTACCGCATAATAATATGTTTTGTATTCGAACACTTACACGCAGTCTCTTCGGGAAAGGAACATATATTTATAATGTTTGTGCTTCATGCGTATTTTGATGGAATCATTGAATTTTAACCGATGAAACGATTGCGCATCCTGGAAAACAACGGCTTACAACAAGCCTTAGTTAGATACAGTAACAAGGAAAAACAAGAAAGTTAAATAAGAAATAAACTAAAAGATTTGTGCGTTGTTGATTTCCTTCTGTAATGCAGAAGCTGGCATCAAGTGGAAGAAGAAATTTTGACTTACTTCAATTCTTTTTGATATTAAATTATACTAAACGGCTTGCTTATAATTCCAAAAAACAATATTTTAAGTGCTATTTTAAATTTTTTTCAATTTTTCACCATTAACGGTGGAGTATTGCCAACGAAATGAAACTGTTCCATCTTATCTCGTATTTTACCATCTTCGTCATCAAGGACAGATGGCAGTGTTTCCATTTCCACTTTCCTCGAAACTAAGACCCAAAAGTAATAAATGGCTATTGCAAACCTAAAAGTCATGTATTTATTGATAGACAAAAAAATCCAAAAATTGTATTTGGAGAAGAGAATTTGCAAAATATCAACAACAACTACCATTCTATGAGACATTGCTAATTTCTTGATGGCTATGCAAACAGATTTCTGCATTCATCGTTTATTATTTTTCTGCTATAACAAGTATCATAGCAAACATATAAACTGAAACTGTGAACGAAAATTTGACTACTATAGTATACAGTAATGATCGGCCCTTTTGAAATATGCCTTGCAACCGGCACATTTATAAAAACCAACCACTTCATATTCAATCACTTGATCACTGATAGCGTCGGCTACGACAACTTCCATTTAAATTATCAATTTTTATGACTATTTTTATGAAAATCATTGTATGGTGCTAATTTGCATTTTTGTTTTCGTTCAGGAATGATGCATTTTACGTCATGTCAATGAGGAATTTATTTTTTCAAAATAAACAATCAATGCCTTATAGTAGTAATGCAACAAAATGAAATGGCATTTACGACATATCCGTCAACTTTTCCTCCCAATATGGGATATCGTTCATAGAAAAAGCTTAAATAAGCAGAAACTGTGAATTGTTTCATTTCATTTCGATATCAAATTATACTAAACGACTTTCTTATGCCTGCAAAGAACAGTAACGAAACGAAATTCTTTTGATTTATCGTATATCTTTGAATGATTTCATCTTCATCAATGACGGATGACAATGAATCATCAAATGTTCCATAACAAAATGTCGTGAATTTCGATGATTTAGGCAACTTTAATCTAAAAAAAAAAAAAAGAAGTAAATCAAACTGCAATCCTCGCAATAAAAAAATGCGATCCGGAATTTGAAAAAAAAAAAAAACAAAAGTTGCTTAAACTTTTGTTTAAGCAAACTTTTTTGTTAAAATAAAAAAGATTAGCAAAAATATAAGCAGAATACAAACAGGGAAAAAAGTGTAAAATAGGTTGAATTTATAAAAACATGCAATATTCAAGATAAAGAGCCACAAAGTAAAAATGAGTAATATGCGTCTTTGTTGGTGCGTTAGGATGAACGAAATTGACCCTAGTTGAGGGTTAGAAAGGATTGGCCAATTATTTATTATTATTCAGTATTTATTGTTTATTATTATGAATAATAATTCAGCATTCTTTATTATTATTCATTATTATTTATTTGTTATGATTTATTACTGTTCATTATTCCTTATTATTATTATTGTTATCATTATCATTACTATTAATTATTGTTTTTATTATTGATTCATTTCTATTACTATTGCTAACCGTATCTTTTACTCAAGAAGAAGAGAAAGAGAGATGGTAGGAAAAAGGAGAATGACAGAAAAAAAGGTAGGCGAAGTCCGATAAACTCCACCTCTTCACCTATTTTCAGTTGTTACGGACGTGACACGTGAAAAAAAAAGTAAGTATATTTACTCGTTAAGAAAGTCTGTTGAAGTACAAGGTTCTGTCAAAATTTGAAAACAATCGGTGGAGAACTTTCTGGAGATCCGTGATCAGTAACAGGTTGCATTTCCATTTTTATTTTTATAGAAGATATAATAGATTAAAGCCAGTTTCAATCTTATCAAAAAATCAATAATTCTATGTTTCACACCATTACAAGTTATATTACATCAGTTACAACTATTGAATTCCGGTACAGAATCCTCTAATCCGATTTCAAAGATGCGAAAAGAGAGAGAAGAAATCCTACCGGAACACATATTCCGGAATTGCTATAGCCGGAAGAGTGCCCTTTTTTTCTTATCCCCAAAAAAAAGAGCATTTCTTGACTGTAACACTTGTTGGCCAAACGCCAATTTCCGGATTTTTTGGAATGGCTGAGAAGATGTGGAAATCACATGCGAAAGAGATTTTAGGCCAAATGCAAAGACGGTAAGGAAGCGGAGCGGTAGATTGGGTGGGGGAGTTGCGGGGTATTTAGGTCAGTAATCGAATGTTAGGATAGTCGAGGAGGTGTTGGGTAAGCTCTGAGATGGTTTTCGGGTAAGTTGGAAGCTATTTAGTAGACATCGAGATGTTCGGGTAACAGGTAATTCGTGTTCGTGTAATCGGCGGGTTATTCCGTGGGAAATGAGGTTTGTTCTGGAGGCAACAGATAAGTTTGATTGAGGTTTTCGCTGGTTTTGTATATCAATCAGCCCAAAAAAAAAAGCCCAAAATGGCTATATTCTCGCATCATAACATGAAACATACGGAAAAAGTCGCACGTAAATTTTAGTGATTATACACGTTTAACATAACGTGAAATATAACATAGAATCAAATGTTCGTATAGATATTTGAAGGCGCTGTAAATTCATCGTTTTTATTGATATATTTTTAAATTTATGGTTATTTGCGTGAAATCTTTATTTATCGAACGTGAAAACATTGACTTCAAGATTGAATCTGGGAATATGGTAATAGTTGGCGTAATGTTTCAGAATTTCTGTAAAGTTTTATATTTATATTATGAATTTAGTCCAGTTTATCATCTCTTATTTTTGTTAAATTTTTTTCTTGAGATTCGGATTTTTTTAAAATAAATCTAAAGCTCTAAAATTTTCGTGATATTTATTTAAAGCTAGGCACTTAATGAAAAGGAGAATCGTCGCAGTATGTAGTTTGAAAATTTTTGTTATTTACATAGTGTCAAGTATATCAATCAGGAAATGAATAGATTGAAGGATATCATTTCGACTTATTTATCTTGATGTTCCTTTGCATTATATTTCGCATACAATGCAAAATTTTTAAATGGAATATTTCCTAAATGATTGCATAATTTTTTAAGATTTATTAGAAATTCAAAATACAGGGTTACACGATAAGATGGATTATAATAAATTCATATTTCAGCTTTCTGAAATGAAAGCCATGAAATGTGCATTTCAAGAAAATAAATTAGAAGTTTCGAAGAGACGTGAATTTTTAATGAGAGAAATGAAACGCATGAGTGAAAATATTTAGACCTTTGATGAGCATTTTTTTTTGATGTCAAGAAAGTAAGCTTTACATAATAGAATTTATATTCATATTTTTAGTTTTGTGCTTACATAGATGTGAATAAGAAAGAAATATTTCTCGTTCATGAAATCCTTAGCATTATATTTTAAAGATGGAAGAGCGGTGCATCAAGGCCAAACAAGATGTAATGGATAAAACTAATGACTATTAGCAAGAAAGTTGGTATTTTTGTTCATGAGAAAAAATGTCCGAAAAATAATGCAGAAGCAGCACATGGAACATTAGCGAAGAGATCGACGGATCAAGAAGGAAAACAACAAAAATTACAGAAAACATTTGATAAGGTTTATCATCTTTTTTCGAATTTGATTTAAATTGAATTTGTATTAAATTTACTTCAATCATTTCCTAGTTCTATCTGCAAAGATTGTAGCCTCATTTTTAGAATTGACTAGCAGATATATGTAACTTGCTTAAACTTTTTTTCTCGCTGAATTTTTTTTTCTTCGAAAAAATCATTCTAATGCCATTAGTTTTGAATCTTCCCAGTTCTGAAAAGATTGATGACGTCAAAATTTTTATACTTATTATCTGCTATAAAATTTGAACTCGATTGCATGAGTAGGTAGTGAAGGACGAGGAGAGTGTTAAGGATGTCAAAGCAGAGAATTTTGGAGGCGAAGAAATCAGTGTTCCGAAAACTGATCCTCAGAAATTGCTTCCGAAAAAAAATTCTGCAACAAATGAGAAGGTTCTTTATTTATCAAATTCTATATTTTTTAAAATTCATGCTTGCTTCAGTAGTTTCAGACTAATGAAACTGAAATTTCTTGGTCATTTCTTCTTTTTTGTTGCATTATTCCTTTTCTGAATTGGTTAAATTCTAGCTAGACTCAACTCCTGTTGTCTCAGAGATCAAAAATTCATTTATTGCTGTTAAAAGAATTGACAGAAGAGTAAGAACAAAGATGCCAAAACAGGAAGGTTATCTCATACTCTTTAAATATCGAAGTTTTATAAATATGAACATTAAATTTATTCCTGTTTCCTGTTCATTTAAATATCGAAAATTTTCATTTTCAGAATCGAAATTGCCACAGCCGATCACAAAGCATAAAACTTCCATAAAGAACATTCTCTCCGTTTCGGATACTCTACGAACTGCGGTAGGCCCATTAAAAATTGGTCGTTAGAATCGAAAAAAGCACGAATCAGGAAAGAAAAAGATAGATCAGTAAGTCAATTCTTTTCTCTTTCTAACTTCAGATTCATTCAGCCATAATTGACACTGTTGAAGAATTTATTGTTTATGTCTCTCCAGCACTGTGGCTATCACACTTTTCGATAGCGACATATCGTCGAGCACTATCAAACCGATTTATTCCTCAACTCCACTGCTTCATAAGTAAGTTAATTGATTTCAAATGTGAGAAAATGAAATTAGGAATCTGTGTTTGACAAAAGTCTTGTAATATGTTATCAGTTCATTAATCTTAGATTTGAGGTCTATTTTCAGAAAGGATGAATCTTCATTTTATGGTGGTGAAATATACACAAAAGAAATGCTGAAGATCGAAAGGAAAAAACTGAATTTGATTTAATATTGTATCTATTCATTTTAATGAATATTAATAAATGAATGATAAAACAATAAAAATGAATATTTTGAGGCTGCGACAGGAATATTTGCTAGTAATGATAAATCGAAAGTTGTGAAAAAGAAAGATACTTATGATTTGGACAGGAACTTTTATTAAAAGAATTTGTTGAACAGTTGCTCAAACTAAGATGTCATTCTGATTGAAATAATTCGAAATAATCTTTTCAACAGTTCCTGAACTGTATAATATATGATCCCGAATGTTTCCATTGTTGAGTCTTTTAATATGCTACATGTGAATTTGTGTTACGTTTGTTTGTAATTATGTTATTCATGATTTTCAGCATTTAATGTGTCTAATTTAGTATTGTTGAATTACATAATTTAAATTACTCGAATGATAACATTAATGGTTAAGAGTAGAATCAAACTTTTTTTTTCTCTGCAAAAGACAGAATTATTTTCGTTTGGTGAAATTTTTGAGCTTAAAAGTTTTCTAACGATATGCTAAATTTTTTTTATTGAATAAAGTATTTTTTTTTTTTTTTTTTTGAATGCATTTGAAATCCTTTTATGGAAATTATATGAAAAATTTGCTTTTTATAGTATAGTACACCTACAATAAATAAGAATTTAGTAGCGATATCATAGTTGATGCAAGCAAATTGACTCTCGTAAAAGTGTAAGTTCATCCTATATTTCATTATTCAAAAAATAAAAATTTAAAATTAACGAAATTCAACTAATTTCTCAATGCTTTTTTTGATATTTGAGTTGATTTGCAGTCTTTTGCGCATGACATTATCATAGATCATATATTATATGTTAAGTTAATAAGTTTTAGGAATTATTGAAATCTTAAAATTCTAGATTTTAGGACATTTTCCAGTCAAGAACATTTCAAGATATATATTATCGAATTTTTCTGAAAGAAGTAAGAACTAAAAAAAATGTCTATTTGTGTGTATCGTTTGTCCATTATATAAATTTATTATTGCATTATGGTTCATTTAGAATAAAATCAAAAAATTAAAATCTTAAATTAAAATCTTTCATTAAAAAACACGAAATCAATAACACAAATCTATTTTGAATTCTAATAGTTTATTTCATAGCCAGATTTAACACGATACATATCATATATTTAAATATAACATAAATATGCGAACAAATTATTACATTTTATTATACTTATAAATAAATATTTATTTGATTAATGATTATGTGTAAAAAAAAATAATTAAAGATATATTATTGAGTGAGTGATAAAGAATTCATAATTCGTTAATGATAAATGATTAAAACAAAGATAAATCATATTTGTATTATCAAATATTCCTTTTTCTTTTCAATTATTATTATCAGATCTTATCATTTTCTTTTTTTTTTCTCTCAAATGAAATTTCATAAAAGATAATAAGATAAGTTTAGAATCTAAATTTGTTTAAATTTAAATTTTATTATTAAATAATACAAAATGCAAGGAGCTATTGAAGAAATTTAAAATAAAACGATTTTTTTTTCCTATTTTTTATTAATTTATTGATTTATTTCTTTGATTTAAAAAAAAAAAAAGAGATTTATTAATAGATGAATAATATTAATAATATTAATAGAATAAAATATTAATGGAATATTAATAGAATAGATGAATCGATGTTTTCTCAAATGTTATTAACATATCCTAATTTACTAATTTAAAAAATCAAAATATTAAAATTTAATTTAAAAGATTAAAGTATTAAATTTCAAAGATTTTAATTTAAAAGATCTTTTTAAAATTTTAAAGATCAAAATTTTTATTAAAATTTTGCAAAGTTTGAGAAATTTAATTTAATTTATTTAAATTAAATTTCCAATATTCTATAAAAAAAAAAATCGAATAAAATGCAAATGAATGATAATATTTGTGATATTAGTTCATCAACTTTTAACAAAAAAAAAAAATTGATTTTTGTTACGAGATAAAAAATATATTTTTTTTTTAATGATTCTTAGATTATTTGAGGAATATAATTTATAACAATATAATTTTACAAATAAACAATTAATTAATTATCTTAGCTGAAAAATTTAAAAGAAAAAAAAACAAGTTTTTTATCTTATTATTATCAAAAAAAAAAAAAAAAATTGATAAAAATATCATAAATGAAATATTTTACAAATAATATGATACCAAAAATTATAATCATAACATATTTAATTTTTGCATTAATTGATCCAAAAAATCATGAATTTGTGATTCGGTTGCCGGACAATGTGTTTTTCGTAACAAATCCTTCAATTTAGATTATTTAAATATTTCAGCAATGAAAGTTAACAAAATAGTATTTTAAGTAAAAAATTGAAAAAAAAAATTATTAAAAATTAATTAATAAATACCTTCTGTTGAGTATTTAATTACCAATTACAAAGTTTGGAATTTTTCTTTCATGAAAAAAAAAAAATTGTATTTAAAAAAAAAATTTAACAAATAGTTACATAAATAAACAGTAGTAAACAAAAGACAAAAATCAACATAACAATTTAACTTTGTCGCTTTTTTTGAAATAAATCATTTATTCGTGAAAATTTTAAAAATTATGAAATTTTTTTGAAAAAAAAAAAAAAAAAGGGAATTTGATTTGTGAAATTTTACCGTAACATAATGACGCCTTTCTGATTCTGTATTGAGATCAAGAACTACATCAAGATCAATATCGATGTTATCCTGAATTCAATTAAAGCATGTAGGATTAATTAAATTAATAAGATTAATTAATTAAAGTGTATAAATTAAAATATGCTTGAATTTTATGTTTAATTTTTTCACATTGCTTAAATTTTGTGCTTAATTAATTTGTGTGAATCTTTGTAATTTAATTTGTTTGCTGGATTGTTTCTTAAATTTTTTTTTAATTTTGTAATTTTAAATTAATTTGTGAAATTCTTTTTTGTAATTTTAGATTAATTTGTTCGATTCGTTAAAATTTTAAATTAATTTTTAAGTTTCTTTGTAAGTTTAAATTAATTCATGAAATCCTTTGCAATTTTAAATTTTCTCTAAAAATTCTTTCCTTTTTTTTGTAATAATTTGTAACTGTTAAAAAAATTTTTAAATTTAATGATAATAAAAATTTTTTCTCAATTAATTTTCAATTCATTCAGCCTTCTATGTAAATATTTAATCAAAAATTTTGTGCTCTAAATATTTGACTTAAGTTGAAATATGAAAAAAATTAGTAATATCTGATGAAACTCATTTCATAAAATATATTCAAGAATTGATTATTTTAATTTTTTTTTTGATTTTTTAATTTTTTTTTCAATTCTTATTTTATATAAAATCATGAAATATATTGATGAAAAATGAAAATTTATCCATAACAATAATAATAATAATAATAATAATAATAATAGAAATTGCTAAAAATGTATGAAAAATGATTTAAAAAAAAAAAATTAAATGATTTAAAAAATTGTCTATAATTCGAAATTTCATTCATATATTTTAAATCAAAAATAATATTAATTAATTAATAAAATTTCAAATTATTATTGATTGAAAAAAAAAGAAAATTCTACCGTAGTAGTAGCTTGATAAAGTTCATTTAATTGATTATCAATCCAATTTTCAACATTCATTCGTTTCTTAATTAGCATCATTTGATGTTTACCGTATTTCATCGTTAACATACGACTTCGTTCATTTGTCTGCAAAAATTTTAAATATACTAATTAAAATTTAAAAATTTTATTTTATTTGAAGGCAAAATTAGTTGTGCAAAATTTTTCGTTTGTAAAATTAATTAATTAACTTTTTTTTTTTTTCTTTTAAATGATCGATTTTTAATCCCCATGGCTTTATAATATAACAATTTTATTTAATTGTTAATTAAATTTTGTTCTAATTATCCCCTCATTTCTTTTATAATTTCCTTCGTTCTAATTTTTAACAAAAATTATTTCTGAAATAATTTCATTTGATTTAAGAGAAATGAAGAAGCAGAAATTAGTAAGAAATTCATTTATAAATTTTAAAGCTAAAATTTTTACACAAAATAAAATTTAAATTTTAACTTGTAAACATGATTTTATGAAAAATCACCAAATATATGTAAGCAAAAAAGATTTATTACTACATCTTAATTTGATAAATTTGCAAATTTTCATATATTTGTAAGAACATGCAAAATTTTTTAAACAATTGAAATAAAATTTTTCTTTTAAAAATTTCGCTTAAATTCGATTTCAAAACATAAAAAAAAAAAAAAAAATAGGAAAGAAAAGAAATTGCGTTTCTCATGCTATTGAAGGAAGTTTATCATTTTTTAAATTATTTTAATAATTACTTATATTAATTAAAAAAAATTTCTTTCTATCAAAGAAATAAATTAATAAATGAAAATATTAAAATTTGTTTTCATACAGAAATGAAACCATTTAAAAAATATTAAATACTAATATTAAGAAATCTTTTTTAAATTATTAATATTTCACTTTTTTTTTTTTGATATATTTCTTTAATTATTTGATATAAAGGAAAAATATATTACTAAAAAAAAAAAAAAAATGAATTTCAAAATTTTAAAAAAATATAATTA
>JAOVVO010001251.1:0-12488 GCA_028564675.1 Onchocerca lupi | reverse complement strand
ATGCGCCTTTGGTGCGCATGAGACTGTGCCAGTAGTTAGCTGATGATGAAAGAGAGCTTTTTTAAAGCTCATTAACTGGATAGACAAATTAATTTTACAATCAACTACATGAGATATGCAATGTAAATTTTAAACAAGGGGATCACTGATTTTTTTCCTTTTTTTTTTTTATCTCGTGATTTCAGCGACATGGGCTACATAGTTCTGAAAATTATATTTTAAATTTCCGAAAGGAATCGCAGTGAAAATAAAACGAGTCAAGAATGCATCTGAACTAGATGGCCATCATATTCTTTGGCGTATTTATATTGTAAAAACAAGGAAATTGAAAAGTTGAAATTCAAAAAGATTTGCAGCTGATGCTCGCATTGTAGTGGATGTTGTTAAACTAATCAAAATTTTTAACCCCTGGGCTATTGTCTCGGCCCGTCCGATCAGTAGATGAGTTACTTTACTGCCAACAAATCTTTGATGTAATGTTTGGAAAAGGATGATGATATAGGTGATTTCCGGAAATATTCCGCCGTTTAATCACACCAAATTTCAATGCCATCTATCTAACAATCTTCTCATTCTCGACGAAATATTTCAATATTAATGATGCATTAAAGTTAGTTCGAAATGGAACAATAAGGGTGATGATTCAGAGTCTTGTCTGTCTTGAACATTCAAACTTTTATTGCTGAGAAAATTAAATTTGAAAGTGCAAAATATTGAAGGAAATCATAAATTGAAGATGCAAGATATTGAAGCAAATCTTACTGATAAATAAAGTGAAAATTAGTGGAGAAAATGAAGCAATAGTAAAAATAAGAAATAGATAGGAAGATGCATACTAAAAATACGATATTACAAATGTCATGGATTTATCATTCGCCACAAAACAAATGCACCGGTGGGAAAACATTCCTAATGATTTTTTAACAAAATCATAGCGGATTAGTATCACTGAAAAGCTCCTTTTGAAGATTTTCCGTGAATGCTGAAATGATGAACATTTACAATAAAATGAAAATCAACACTTTGCTTGGTTAAAATCGGTAATTTTTCTATTGTAATGGCAAAAACAACGCGAGAATAGATATACTTGAGTAATTCATCAAAAATCACCTTGTTCGATATTGTCATTTTCCAGCATTGGTGTATTTACATCTAACAAGCTTAACCATTTCGTTACGTATTGCATCTTTTCCGCTAGAAAGTATGGATTGCAGTCTAATTGAATTTAATGTGCATTATAATGATATCTTCACCAAAAGAAACCTTCCAGTATTGCAAAATCACGTGCAATGAACATACGTGTGCGTAGACGAATCAGACTGAATGGTTCATCAGTATTAGTGTACTTATTTTTTTGATCATGAAACGGTACTCCTTGAAATGGATTAGCACGCTTGAAGCGCATTGGTCGTGCAACTGAATTCAAATGATTTGCATTTCCAATTTCAGGCATGCATTCTTCACATTTACGATAATTGCGGCTCATCAAATTTCGAATCATATCAAGGAAATGCTGGCTGAAATTATGTTGACAATAAAGCGGTCCAACGCAATTCTATTCAAGTGAAGAGCCATACATTACTTATTAGTATGGTCTAATATTGCTCGACAATTTGCAATTACCTGTTCTTAATGCATGAATTTATAAGCAACAAATGGCAATGTATTGCTCTGTTTGTGAGATAAGTCAAGCATTAGGTACCATGCAGATTTTCCAATGACCATTGGACATTTGATTGGTGCAGCAGCATGCAAATCGCATGCATAACGGAAATTTATTGAAATATTATGCTCCCAACGTGAGCTATCGTCAACATCGGTCTCGAGGATACGTCCAATAACAGCAATCATATCTTCCATGCATATTAAACGCTCAGTACGAATTGATGCCGTATCTCCTGCTATTCCAAAGTAGACAGTTATTATAATCTTGTTATAAAAAAGAAGAAAATTAAGTTTTACTCTTCCTTTATCGTTTATCATTTTTCTAATTCTAACAAATTTTACTCTTTTTACATGGATGATATTTCAATGGTGAAAACTTATATAATTTTTTTTAAATTACTTTTTAGGGCAATGTCCCGTTTTCGCTTAATCCAGGCTAGACTTGCAGCCAAGTTTTGGTACTGTGATGCCGGTACTAAGATCAGATTCGACCAGCAACCTTTCATCTCGCTTGCTATGCGGAAGTATGCATGATGAACATTTAAATGGCTTGGCGTTTGTGATAATTCCGAAAAACCATTCTCTAAAAAATGCATTAAAAAATTTACTTTTTTTTCATTTTAGGATTCTTAAATAGATGGATTAGTTTTGAAAATTCTAATTGAAAATTTAAGAAGTATTATTTCTGATCGTTCTTGAAAGTTTTACTGATGAATAAACCGATTTCAATGAAATTTCTTAGGGAAATATTTCCGGTTATAAGATGTATTTGTTTAATTTAGACTGGGATATACCTGAAATTCGACAAAATTGGTAAAATTTATGATTGATTGGATAGTCATGACGTATTAAAATACGCTCACTATCGATAACTCCATCGCTAAGATTCATCACGTAAGTACAAATTTCAGCCGGTGGACAAATTAGCTCATCACTGTCGTTTGATTCAAAAATGCAATAAGGCCGAACTGTAAGCATTCCAAACTTTTTCTCAGCCAGCACTTTCGTCTATAAGTGTTCGTGGAAATAAATAATGCAAACCATTTTTTGGTTGAGTTTAAGGGTAAAAAAAAAAAAGAAAAAACTCAAAGAAAACAATAACAAACTCTTAATTTTCACTACACTTGAATTAATTAAAAGGATAAATCTCTACAAATATAAATGGAAGAGTTCATGTCCAAATCACCATTCCTTCTACTTACAAAAATTTTGCTTATTTTAACAAGAATTAAAATCCTGTTTACTAACTGCAAGAACTTTGATACGAAACAGGACATACTGTATCATACAGTGAAAGGGTAAAGAGGCAGAAAAAAGGACAATGTGATGGTACAATAGTGCGCTGCGTACTGCATATACGTCTCTCACTTCTCATTCACTGTATAATATAGTAATACTACTTTATCGGCGAATTTTGCATTATCTGATATAATCTACATCACAAAAGTATCTCGATGAATATTTCTGGCTTTCTCGCTTTCATCGAACTAATTTATTCTAACGATGAATTTTACTTTACTCAATGCAACATAGTAAAGCGCAGGATCCAGCACGTCATAATGCAGTGCTACGGTATTTGGTACAGTACAGTATAGAAGAATAATGCAGAAAATGTTATCATGTCCAGTATAATAGCATAACAGGATGCAATTCAATAATATAGCAAATCTCTCGAACCGTATTTTCCTTTTCTCTCCAAATTAATTTTTGATAAGTGCTCTGACGGAGTAATTTACGCTTTGATTCCGTAAGCTTGTAGGAAAATGGTTTCGGTTGCAGTGACAATTCCAGTTTGGATAATGGTCGCGTCTTTGACTTATTCATAATTGAAATTGACTGCATTTGATAAACTTGTCGCTCATACTAAATTAGCATCTTGAAACATAGCATTTAATAAAAATTAAATTTGAAGGTAGTAATTTTTGATCAGAAAAATTCGTCTAAAATTTTAAAACCTGAATATGAATGGAATCTGAAATTATTTTATGTTTAGTGAAAAGATTTAACACTCAAATTATCATTACCCGCGAAAACCTTATCAAAGAGATATATATTCTAATCACCTTCCAAGAATAGTGATGTAGAAACGTCTGAATACACCTTGTAATCACTCCAAATTGTCTTTTTGTTTTTTTTCTTTTTTCAGAAATTAATTTCTTCATTTTTATTTGCAAAAATTCCCTTACCTTCTTGTGCAACAGAGCTTTGTCTCTTATTTTATCTTAACTGAAATTTATGTTTGCAAATTTAGCATTTGCTGCTGTCTATAAACTAATAATGATGATAAGTTGCCATCTAGAAAGTTATAATGATAAAAGAAACTGTTATTATAGAATAATAAGGATAATGAAGTCGCTGTCTACAAAATGTTAATAAGAACGAAGCTGCTGTTTATAAAGTGATAGTGATAATGGGGTTGCTGAGCGTACAGGACTTCGATGAGTGAAAGCGGAAAATGAGATAGCATCCGACATCAACCAAGATAATGTTACAGACATTATCCATCAAGTGTTAATAATTTGTATTATAATCACGCAAATGACATTATCCATAATTAGTACGAGAGATAATTAAAATAAAGCATGATTTTTCTAGTGACTTCCTTTGAAATAAATACGCAAAAGTACGAACTTTTAATCTGATAAAACTAAAAGAATTAAAGATTTAGCAAAGAGCTTGAGGGCATTTGTACTTGTATTGTCTGCACATCTTATTTCAATACACAACCTCTCTTAAAGCGCTACAAATTTTATAACATTTCCTACATTATTCCGATGACCATTGTATTCAAGTAAAGTATGAACTAATAAATTGGGAATTATCATTATTTTGTTGTATGATTATTGAAAAGCTGTTTGAACTTTATGAGTCATATAAAATATTTGCATTGTATGATTTGTTGAGTTCGTTACTAATTCCAGTAGAATATACAGCATACCTCATCATGACGTTGACGGCTTTCGTTGCGCCATTTTTGACGTTCATTTTCGTTCATTATTTTCCAATCTCGAGTGGCTCGTTCGACGAGTTTTTTGGCTGTTAGATGTATGCCTTTGTTCTCTGCCTCGTAAACAGCACGTCGAGCATCGGCAAAATACATAAAGCCATTGGCCGAACGCTTTTTCGTCATTTTTGCAGTTAAAATATGCTTTTGTGTCTCTGAATACTAATTTCGTTTTTTTTTTTTTGTTCTACTTTTAATTTAGAAGTTTTTAGATGTTTTAAGCTCTATAGCAACATCATTTCTGAGATGCAAAAATTACATAAGATTGGACATATCTTTCAATCTCATCTCTTTCTTCTACGATGATTTAGGGCTAAGTATTTTAGAACTGAGAGCATATGAATCAGATCAAGAAGTCAAGCAATCCAGCGGGAATTTATTCTTTATATAGTTGCAGATCTTGATATTCTTAGCAGAAATAGGCTCATAATCACTGGTTTAACTTTGATGTTGCGTGAAAAAATAGAGAATAGCGCTTTCAATTTCTATTTTTGATAAAACAATTATATGGATTGAATACATAATGATCTCACAAATCGCACCGTAATTCAAAAATCGAGGAATTGCTACTCTTTCAAAGATAAATAGGCTTGGTTTAATTAAATATGATCAATTTCGACGGAAATGAAACGATTTTATTGTCTGAAACAATGTAGAACTTTCTTTCCATCACAAAATTGACATTAACCTAAGACCGTTCTTCTGAAATTGATACTTGAACAAACTCTGCACCGCACAAAGGTCACAGTATCGAATGGCGAACGCACCAGGTGAAAGCAGCCCACAAGAGAAATAACAATAATTGCAATGAAGGAATTTCAACTCTTGAGTTCATTTTTATGTAGACTTCTATTAGTACCATTTTTTTTATTCAAAAATACAACCGAACACATGAGATTCTTCAAAAAGCATCAAAATTTTAATGCAAATCTTCATTCGACATTTCTATATCAATTACATTCGAATAGGTGGTATTTTTAAATAGATAATGTGCGTAATTAAATTTTAATTGTTTGCTTTTTGCTTTGTGAGAAATATAGTTCGTTAATATTTTAATTTGTGAGAAATATGGTTGTATAGTAGAGATGTCAAGTTTATATAGTTAAATGATTCGTTCAAGCAATTTATAGATTACATCTTCTAATATTAGGGTACTATTACCTTTAATTTAAATCGTGTCTTGGACATGATTTAAATTTTTTCGACACAATATTTTACTTGAATAGACGCATTTCATGACATAAATATATCTATTTTCTTTATCAGTCCCATTCGTGGCAAATAAAAAAGGACGGACCGAATCTATTGACCACACTTGCTTTTTGCGAAGTGGACATGGACTTCAGCATGCAACGCTCAGTAAGCTCGATAAAGTATGTATGTATTTCTGGCAACATTTTGTGTAAGCTTCAAAGCAATGGACAAAAACTTTCGGAGATTTAAGTTTTGAACAAGCGAGCATTTACGATTATTAATATCTTTCAACACATATAAACAGAAAAGACCAAAGTTTATATTATGATAATCCAAATAAATTATATGAAAATATATTTCCATATCAGGAAAATTTAATTATATTTTAACAAAAATTATAATCTATATGAAAAGCATTTTTAATTCATCCTTTCGATTTCTTGCGGTAGGAACAGTTCAACAATTCAATTAACAGTTTTGGAATCAACTTCAAATTTTATCACAAATAAATTTCGAGAGCAGCTCGATACAGTCCATTTGCTTAAATTAATATCGTTTAAAGTAACATCCAAATAATGATTCGCAGAAGATCAAACACAGGTTTTTTGCGCAGCGGAACGAATGCAACGATTTATTGCAAATCAAATTAAGGAAGAAATGGCATCAACGAACAGTAGCTCGATTGCGAGCAAAGCGAAGTGCAACCAGACTTATGTTGCACCGTTGCGAGCATGTCGATCGTGTTCTGCAGCTTCAGATCTGCTTCATTCTCAATATGATAAACGGAACTGCTCAACTTAAAGAACTGCTAAAGCCATTAAAACTTTGTCTGTTGTATATACCAATGAATCAAAGCTTTTCTTACCTAAAATTAGGAAATGCGATTCGTGCTTCTGAATGACGTCATTGGGCGTAGAAATCACAACAACACAATTCATGGCAAATTTCAAAGTGAAAGAACAAATTTGTCATGAAGTCGGCTTTCTGTTTCCTTTGCCAAATGATCAGCACAAATTCCTGCAAATAATGATGGTAATGATGAATTGAATGCACGCTGCAGAATTCATATCGACATGGAAAGACCCTTCTTCTTCCAACTGCAAGAATTTCTTCACAAAAAAAAAAAACAATTTCGTGTTCTTGTTCAAAACAGGAATTGACTTGATGCCATCTGAAAACACAAGATTATTGTTTATGCTATAAAAAAGTCTGATGAAAAACATGTATCGTGGAATTATTTCGTTGTGGCGGTATCCGTAGAATTGATTGCAGTTGTCGGGAAAGCTTGAGTTGTAGCGCGTAGAATCTCAAACTTGGGTAATTAAAACTTTATTATAAGTAAAACTTGATAATACAAACACGAATCTTACAAACATTGCATATAAAGCATGAATATTACAAACATTATCTATAAAACATAGCACAGTTAATGGCGTAATTACTATTAAAATAACTAAGTGGTAATAAAATCGGAATGCTGGGTAGAATAAACGGCCTGTAGTGATGGTTGATAAATTTAAAAATGAAAAAGGAAAGGGTTGAAGACGCTTATATATGCGCCTTTGTTAGCACAATGCATCTGGCCTTTTGTCAGCAAGATGCCGCTAACCCTTTGTTAGCAAGATGTCGCTAACCCTTTGTTAGCAAGATGCCGATGGGTTTATCTGTTTTATGTAAATTAAGTTACAAATCAAAAAAATGTTTAATCTGGAGGAATGTTACTCCTTGTTTGCATTTTAAGGAAGAATTCAAATTTTGATCTTCAGTTGTTCTGACATTCCCGACTGAAGGGGTTGAACTCGTTCAGGGCGAAGAAAATAGGGAACATAAATTAGGGGTTCTGATTCTTTTGATCGTTGTGTTGCGATATGTTGATTTTCTTTGTCCAATGAAGACGTTCGTATCATTTCCATAGGGATAGCCACGACTTCTCTTTGATTTGATGGTTTCGTACAAATTGAACAACATATAGACTGAATCAGTCCGAATTTAAGCTTGACCACAATAAATATGAGGATGACCATGAAAACGCTTACCATAATAATAATCAATTTCCAATGTGTCACGAGTTCTGACAGCTCTTCTTGTATCAATTCGGTAGCCTTGCCAAATTCTGCTTCCAATTGCTCTGCCAATTCTTCTCCTTGTTGACTTATCTGTTCCCAAAGAATTTCCCTATTCAATTGGTTATACACTGGGTTGGTTGTATCCTGTTTCTGAGCCAATATTTCTAACTATGCATTGATTCTTTCTAACTCGAACTTGTTGATTATTTCTCCCTTGAATTCGATGATTTTTGATTTGAAACCTTTGTGATTACATGGAGCGACCAATAATTTTCCATCAATACTCTGTGCAACGATGTCGTTTCTTTGTAGCAGTAGATTTGCAGCTAAAGTTGGATTATTGATTGACATCCAATCAATCAATAACAACAGATTGTTCCTGTTCTGACAACTTCGTTGGTACACTAAACTTAGTCGTTGGTTGAATTCTTGTTGCAGGCTGTCTACAATATATTGAAATTTTGTATTTTCCGGATCGGTTGTTTCTTGCGGATTTGTTTCCATCATAATTATTTGTCCTTCCGGAGTTAGGTTTGAGCTTGTCTCTGTATTAATTGCCTTTCGACTCCAGTTGCTGGTTGAACTTCCGACTTTCATGTCAATGATGATGTCGCCATTCATGATATGCGGATCAATAAACTCGCAGTTTGCAGTCGTTGAAGTTACGTTTTCATCTTTGAAAGCAAATGACGTTTGAAGTTCGTCTATGATGATATGATTTCCGTATCTCTGCGCATTGAAGATTCCAATCTTTCTGTATAAGCATTTTGAGATTGCTTCCTTTTCGTCCCACAGGACGATGCTGTTGCCAGTTATACACTTCCCACTTTGAGTAGTACAATGCTCAGTATTGTCGAGATCTGATATCAGACTTCTTCCATCATAAAGATATAATTCACCAGTCGTGATTAAAAAATTCGTTGTCGATTGACATCGAATTCCGAGCCATCCATAAGAGTATTGTATTTCATTGTTGGTTGTCCATTTGTTGGAGAAATTTGTTTTAACATACTTCCGTTGTGCTTCTTCTGATCGTCCAAGGTCTTACAGAAATGGGAGGATACTGCAGAAGTAGTCGTTTTATCAGAAATTACGGATAATGACAACCTGAGAAAAGCTTTCGTGCATACCGTTCGGGTAATGTTGTTGCATCGTATTGCAGGTATTCGCACATGGGTTCGCGTATAAACGGCAACTGTAGTCGATGTGAAATTTTGTTCCGGGATTTCTTCACAATTCCATTTTTCAGGAATATTGAATGAGACACCAGATATCCATTTGCATTCTTTCATTGTTCTTGCGTTGACCGTTAGTATGGATATCATTGCGAATAAGAACAAGCTTTTCATGATAGGCTTACCTGGTGTTACTTCTGTTACGCGATTTCTTATGGCGCTTCTAGTTCGTCGCGCAATGGGTTCTTCTTGTTTGCTTTCGTTCATTGGTTTCTCGAACACTGGTGATTGGCTTCTTGAGTTCGAAACATCATCAACTTCTAGAGGACACAAACAGTTTATTGGTCTATCTAGAAATCTTCCATGTGGCATTTCTATGATGGCATTTCTTACTTCCCCATCTTTTCCTTTCTTTATTTCCTTGATCCTAGCTAATTTACACATTCCACGAGGAATATCTGGTTCATTAACTAGTACTATTTCCTTCTCGCGTGGTATTCTGGTTTCTACATTTCTCGGGGATATGTGTTGTCTTTGAGTTCTTTCTCTGAGACTGGTTAAATATTCATTTTTCCAGGTTTCCCAGAATATATCCAAGACTTTGAGGGTATTTAACCAATGTCTAATAAGTTTTTCCTTGTTATTTAGTCTATGAGGAATAAATTCCTCTTGGTCGTCATCATTGGTGAATGGTGTTACTAAAGAGGCATTAGGTGAGATGGAATCAATTGAACTTATAATCACGTAATCGTCAAAATTTATGTAAGTTAGTGGTCGAGTATTGAGTATACCCTCGATTTCTGTTATCAAAGTTATTAATTCTCGCTCCCATAATAGCCTCCTACCAATGGCTCTTTTCATAGCTTTTTTCGTTAATCCAATGATTCTCTCATAAACTCCTCCACTCCAAGGAGCTCTTGGTACTATATTTTTCCAGATCATTCCCTTTCTCGAGAAGAAATTCGTTAGCTTGATATCCTGTTCCTTCATAGTTTTGAAAACTAGTTGAAATTGACTTGCGTTGTCACTTAAGACTGACTCAGGACAACCTCGTCGGGCAATGAATCTTCTAAAGATGTGCAAAAAGCATTCAGCGGATAGGTTTTTTGCTAATTCCAAGTGCAACGCTCTGGTTGTGAAACACGTGAATAGAGCTACCCATCTTTTCGTCAATCCACTATCAATTTTAACAGAGAGAGGACCTAAGTAGTCTAGACCTATATGTGCAAAGGTTCTAGATCGAGTGACTCGATTTTCTGGGAGATTGGGCATGTCCGGTAGCTTGAACGGTTTGGTAGTCCATCATTTGCAACCCCTACACTTATTTAGGACTCGTTTAACTTCACTTCTGCCTTTAGGTATCCAGAATCTACGTCGCATCTCTGCAAGTGTATGAGCAATTCCAGCGTGGAGTAAGTCTTCGTGATATTGCTGTATGAGGAGCTCAGTTATTGGATTGTGTCTTGGAAGATAAATGGGGCGTTTACTGCCTTCTTCTAATTCTGAGTTCTCCAATCGACTTAGAGATCTCCACAAACTTTGATCATCGCGATATAAATTCCATTTTTCCTTTTCATCTTCGGTGATACCTTCGGCTTGTGCTTGTTTGATTAATACCAACTCTGCCAAGTTATAATCTTCGCTTGTGAATCTTTCTTTTTCAGTTGATAATATTTGTAACCATTTGAATTTCCCTTTTGACATTATTTTGATGAACTTGAGAACTCTTATTGTCGTTCGTAATAATTTTAGCCATTTGCTAAAACGACTTCCATTTATGAGTTTAAAATTCTCGTTAATGAGAGTTGTAATCCTTGCAATGGTCTTTTCTTCTGGTTCTTCGATTTCTTCTTTAAAATTGAATTCCCATTGCGGCCAACTGAATTCGTTTTCTTTTAACCATGAGGATCCATACCACCATGGCTCATACATCCCAAGTTTTAGCGGAGATATTCCCTTTGTTGCAATATCCACGGGATTATGCTCACTTGGAATGTATCGGAATAGAAATTTCGCTCCCCGTATTTCCTCGACACGGTTTTGTACGAATCGCGGCAGGAGTCTGGAATGGTTTTGGACCCAGTGAAGAGCACACTTAGAATCGGACCATAAAGTTACCGCCGAAGTTTCCAACTCCAATTGCTTGATGACGAAACGTGCTGCTCGTACCCCGATGAGTATAGCTAATAACTCCAGTCGAGGTATTGTCATTCCTTTAATTGGTGCGATCCGTGATTTTGCAAAAACTAAGAGTGTTTCTATTCCTTGACTTCTATGACTTCGGAGATACACTGCAGCAGAATATTCCACACTGGATGCGTCTGTGAAGACATGGACTTGAATTTGATTTGAATAGTCAGTTACGAATCGCGGAAACTCCTTTATGTTTGTTGGCCAGTCAGATATGAGAGAATTCCATATCTCAGTATCTTCGTCGTTTATGAGTTGATCCCAGGCATAATTCCTTTTCCACAGATTTTGCAGGAACAATTTAAACCTAATCATCACTGGGACGAGGAATCCCAAAGGATCATATTGTAAAGCGACAAACTGTAAGACTGCTCTCTTAGTTTCTTGTTTTCCAGTCCATGGTCTTGCTTTTAACTGAATAGTGTCCTTAACATGATCCCAATTAATGTCAAGGATTTTCTTTTCTTCCATGTTCGTCCGATCTTGTTCGGCAATTTCGGTGTTGAAGTTTTCGTCATTTGACAGGAATTCTCGGATATTCATTGCTGCATCACCAAAAATGGATTTTGTTTCTTCATATTTCCGTAAGGCTTCTTCTGTATCCATTGCTGATAATATGATGTTGTCCACATAGAGATTCTTCCTGATTTCTAGTGCAAGTTTGGTTCCATTGATTTCGAGGTGATGATTGAGCGTCGCAGATAATAAAAAGGGTGATGAGATTACTCCAAAAGGAACTCTTTTGAAACGATGTCGTATCAGATTCTCTTCGGTAACCGCACTGTGAATATCTTTTAACCAGAGAAATCTGGTACAGTTTCTGTCCGATGGATGGAGTTCCAGTTGTAGGAACGCTTTTTCAACATCAGCAATAATTACATTCTTCATCATTCGGAAGCGTCATAATATTCCTACCAAATCTGGAAGCATGATAGGTCCACGATAGAGAACTTCATTCAAACTTCGTGTACCTTTAAGGTGAGCGGATGCGTCATGGACGATTCTGAGTTTTATTATAGGTTTGTGTGGAGCTATAACTTCGTGGTGAGGTAAATAGTGAATCATATCTGCTTGGTCCATGTCCGGGTGAACTTCCTCTATTATTTCTGAATGTAATTGATCCCGGATGGTTTTATCGTACTGGTTTAATAATCGTTCGTCCGCCTGCAGTCGTTTGATTAGTGTTTTTAGCCG
>JAOVVO010001250.1:0-12521 GCA_028564675.1 Onchocerca lupi | reverse complement strand
TATATATATGTTTTCATGACTGTTCTCGTTACTCTGATAAACTGGTCCTTATAAGCAAACAATAATGAAGTAGAAATTATGACACTGTTTTCTTCATCTAACTTTCTAGTGAAATCCAAAGCTACACGATAATATCAATTTTATAGTTTTTTGTTTCAACAAAAGTGACAAAGACAATTTATGAATCAGATGTTATTAACGTGAAATTCATTAAAGAATCCAATTGGCGAGAATAGATCACGAAAAAGAAGTCCCAATGATTTTGGATTTTTTGGAAAAGATAGTCTGAATGCATTTTTTAGATCTATGACAAGTTTGTCATCGGCTATCTGTAATGGCGCTGAAGAAACGAATAATGCGGAGGTAATAGCTTTTAAATTCAGTGAATAATTTCAGCATAAACAAGCGGATTTAAACTTTTGAAATATATGAGCAATTTATATGCAAAGCTCAAAAGAAACATTTCTGTCAATCATAATAATATGGTCTGAAAATAGGTGCTTATTTCTATCACCGTATGTATATTGAGACGAAATGATGCGTGAAAATTATATTGCAGATATTTGAAAACAGAAACATGATTTGATACAGTAAGGTGTATTTTTCATTTCAGATTATTTTCTGAAGTTTCTGTCTAAATCTGAAACAGAGTTTGACAAGCTAATTAACGAGCCACTCCATCATAAGAATAATGTCTCATAACAATACTTGGCTGCGATATTTTTCGGTAAACCAAGACATCAAAAAACTGTAATTTGACATTTTATAATATCTGTTAATATTCACAATATTAATATCTGTTAGCATATTTTACTGTGTTTGTAAATATATTTAGAAATTGACCATTATTGCCGTTCCTAGTTACAAATTGTAGATCTTCTTTTAGTAGGGAAATGTTTGCAGTAATTTGATTCGTTATCATGATAATCCGTGTCAACGGTAGATATAACGCCATGCTGGATATCACTATTGCCAACACAAAATTAGTCCATCATTGTCAAATATTATATCTGAAATTTACATCGAAGTTTTTAAAGAATTCCAGAAAATTAGGAGCAGTGTGCTATAAAGCACGAATATAAGCATGCTCGATACGAAGGAAGTATTAATGAACAGCCGCTGTACAATATAATGTTTGTCAGAGATAAATTCTGCGACTTAAAAGTAAATTTTTTGTAAATTCAAATTATATTCTTGTTACTACAGACATTCCTAATACAGTGAGATGATTTATTTGTTTTCGTCATACTGCTATCTGCAACAGAAAAAAATTAATGAGAAGATTCACTTATTTTAACTTCAACACTAATCAAAACAAAAACAGAAATTTTTATTTCAAATAGATGAAAATGTAATATTAAAATATTACACCCGAAATTCATCATAATGCCGAAAATTCTTTCCCCTCAAAAGTTTATACAAATAACAGCAGTAGATGAGTTTGAACCCATTTATTTCTCTTAGCATCATCATCTGCCATTTCTGCGGCATCAGTAGCAATGAATGGCTGAAAACTTTGTCAGTAAATGTGATATAAATTTTTTTTACTTCACCAAAAAATTCACCAAAAATTTACTTCACCAAAAAATTTTATTCTGATTGGCTTTATATACACAGCGAAATTTCGCACGGAAATATTGTGATAAAATTTTAAAATGAAGTAAATTAAATATAATCGTAAATTCTGAGTGAAATTGCTGTTTTTTATGTGAACCTTTGGATGCGTTGTTTAACTAAAAATGCCGAAAACTCATCCACTAAAAGCATAATTTATGAAAAATTGCCAGCATAAAACAGGCATATTCTTACAACCTGAATGATGTCAAAGTTTGCCTCATTGCAGCTATCAAATTGTTACAAGCCATACATAATTCAGAAATATATAGAACGGCTCGTAACTTGATAAAATGTCTTTCAACAAAAGTGAGGAATTCAGGAATGTGAACGATTGTCAACTAAAAAGATCGATTACTCTCCGATAAAATAAATTTCAAATTGACATTTCTATATGCTACTCAGCTGCAGCATTCAAATATTCTGTTTTCATTAGTCATAATTTAAAAAATTCCTCCATTTCAGCTCACTTTTAGAACGAAAAAAAAAAAAGAAGAATGTAACATATATTCTAGGAATTCTATGGATCGTAATGTTTGATGAAAAATAATTTAATTTAAAGTGATGAACTGTGTTCTAAATTTCACTTCCTTTTATGTTCACGTTGAAGAATGAGCCTCAAGTGCACGATAGCACTATCACTTCTATTTTAAAGCATTTTTAGGAAGTTTCTGATAGGAAAAACTGATAAATGTAATAGTATGTTAATTTTACTATTACCATTTAGGCAGTGAGTAAATGAATGGAGAGTATTTGTAAATTATGGATTTGGTAGAAAATGCCCGGACAAGTTTTATATACAACATGAAAGTTGAATGCCGAGCTATAGAATGATAATCCCATAGGGATTATTAAGATTTAAAGAAAATGGATATGAGAAGGAAGAGAGTGTGATAGCGAATTATTATTTTTAGTTAAAACTGATTGAGACGGAATTGGAGCCACTGCTTTAAATAGGGAAATAAATGCTGTATAGCTTTTAGGAAGTTTAACAAGCAATTTCAATATTTCAAAAACATTATTCTCAAACATTCCTTATAAAAAATAAAAGACAAGCAACTGTCATTGTAAGCTGTTACTTGAAGCAGACGCTATTTCGAGCCCTGACAATGGAATTATAATGCTTGCGAGCGAATTTTTTCCTTATTTTCAATTCATCATGAAACTGACGTCAAGCTTATGTCATTAGCAAGTTTAAATAACTTATTCAGGTTAATAATATAATCAATATGAGTTGCAATCGGAAAAATAGCACAATGAGAAGCTGTCAGATGAGAACAGAATATTTCGAGAAATTTCGAATTCAATGTTTGAAATAATTGATATGAAATAATTAAGGAATTGCATAGCGCTGTAACTATGACATTTCTGGCTACAGAAATGCACTGTGATAACTTTGCAATGATTTATAATCTCAAACGACGATAACTTGATCCTTAGAAAAATTTCATAAATGAACATTTATTTGCAGAGTAACTAGAGTGAGTGGAGAGTAGTTCTAAGTTATTCACCACACCACAGCACACCACACCACACCACACCACACCACACCACACCACACCACACCACACCACATCACACCACAACACACTGCACCGTACCACACAACAAAGAAAAAAATGGTCAAAAATTTTTTTAAAGTGATAAAATATTTCACTTTAACATAAAAAAGTGTTTAGCAATAGTAAAATCACAGGCATTTTGGAAATTAAAAAAATCCAATAACGCAACAAAGTTAAAGAGGTACAATGAAATCTTTTTACATATTCATCCAACAATGCCACAGTCAATGTATTAACAATGAGAAAATAAGTATCAGTAAAACCTTTATATTAAAAAATCATTATAAATTTCATAGCAAAATAATTCAAATATTCAAAAATTATTCAAATTTATTTAAATAAAAATGCGAAAAACGAAAGAAATAATCTATTCCGCAATGAAAGCTTAAATAGTCATTGATCCCCAACACAGAATACATTATGAAAAATGCAAAATATTATTTGAAGGATTATATTAATTGTTAAGATTAAAAAAGATTAACTAACAAAATACAATGTAAAATATTAAGACAAATGTTGAAAACTTATGAAGTTAATACAAACATTTAAATCAAATTTAAATTAAACTCAACAATAATGATATTTCGGAAAATCAATGATGATTAGAATTCTAAATAATGAATAAAAATTGTAAAGGATTCGAGAGATGAAGACCTGGATGTAGTTCAGTGAATACGGGTTCTAATTCGTGAAATGGAGCTCTAATTGATTACATTACATTGTCGACTTAACACGCAGTATATCACGCAGAGAGTAATTTCAAAATCAGTTGCAATTCAAGTTACCGCATCCAACTTGACCTCAACCAGTACAACAATATCTGACATGAACAGATAGGGCATTTATTCGATCGAGATAATATAATGCTCAATACCGTAGATTTATGTCTTCGACGGATATTCGCATCGAGAAGTGAATGAACAAAAAGATTTAATGTCAGTCGTGGAAAAGGGAGGAAGAAATTGCTGTTGCTGTATCTTCCTGATGCAATAGAACAGAAAATCGAAAAAGTGACCAAAGCATCTGGAAGCATATGGATCAAGCTAGAAAGCCTATCTTGCATTCCTTTGACTGGCTTTTAATTCTGATATTTTTTGATGATGCATAATTTCCTCAATTTAATGACCTCTTTTCATTGGGAGATAATTTTGATTTACTTGCCTATCACAATAAGTTATATTATTCGTAGTAATTTCTGATGCCTTAATGTTCAAAATATTCAATATATACCGCTTAATATTCAATATATACAGCATATTTTAATTATAAATCGATTGCAATCAGTAATCACACCACGTACCACACCATACTGCTCCAATCGCACCAATAACACACCACCACACCGCACTGCACTACACCACACTACACCACACCAAACCAATTTAATCAGCGGCATAAACGGAATGTTTACCAGAAGTTTATCTAATTGAATGAAAAAGCAATTTTTTTAATAAGGAATAAGTTTTCAAAAAGAAATAAATGCAAAGATGCAAAAATTTTTCAATTATTTTGTCAAAAAGACAAAAAAAGGCTGGAAATATCTAATATACGCTAACCTACAGTATGAATGATATATTAAATTCATTTTATTCGAAAAAAAAATTCAAATATCTCAAAATAGTGGTCATGAAAATGTAATAAAAATGACTGCAAATTTTTGAAGTAGTAATTTTTGTTTTCTTAAATCTAAATACAATAGTTGCGAGTTTAAATTTGAAAGTGAACTTTTATCTGTGAATATATTTTGAATTTGGCTAAATTTAGGGAATAATGAGGTGGTACACTATAGTAAATTAGCTGTAAATTTATGGAAGCAAGCCGCCTGATGTCAGCAAAGCACATGCATATTTGTCAGACATTTCAGACAGAATTTCCCATAATTAGATATATCCAAATCCTCTCCGAGTCTAAATTTTTTCTTCTTCCGGAAGACAAGAAGAGACTAGTTATGGAATAATAATCGTTTGTGTCAAGAGGATGCGCAAGAATAACAAAATATGACGTTTATAGAAATCAATCCCTCCTGACATATTCTTAAGTTTGATTCATTGTTAAAAAATAAAGGGCTCAAATATGTTCCAAATATTTCGGATTTTATTTTTCTGCTATTCATTATGGAAATTTTTTCTCAAATTTTAGCTTTTCTCAAGAGAATAAGCTAAATTATTATATAATGACTATTTCTTATTAACATAATCGGTCCAGCAATTTATTGATAAATAATTCACACTGATATTTGATTGTACTTTAATTCACTATCGACTATCTACTAGATTTACTTAGTAGCAGATAAATTAGTCAAACTATGAATCATACTGAAATGAATCAGATAATCTAAATAAATGCTAATGAATGATTTTTTAGCTCATCAAAGATTGCAAGTTGCTCAATGAATTATACTGTTTATGAAAAAGTTGTTAACAATAGTCTGCTAATAACTAGTACCACTTGCAAACTGCAGGCATCTTGCAAACAAAGTACGTACTTAAAATTATGATAGTAGCGATATCATCCAACTTATTGAAACTGTTCAAGTCATTATGTTTTATACAAGTTGGTCGACGAAAGACAATTCAGTCTCACTGGATAATATCAATTGTCAAAATCGACATTAATTCGGTTTGAAAACATCATCAGCTTCTTTGGCAATTAAAATCAGTGTTAGTTTTTAGATTAGTGCTGATATAGTTTGCTTAGGAAGCCTGATTGGTTAGAATTTTAGTATTGGAGCTAACATCTGAAGTGATTATATTCGGGTATGCAATCGATGTATGTATGATTCTAGAAGATATTGGGCAACTGATATTTAACAAATACAACTGAATTGCAAAATTGGCTAGGAAGAAATGGTTTCTCAGTAAGTTTTGAAACGTTTTTGTTGCGGAAATTATATGTAACCAATTAAAAATATTACACTCGAGAAATGGCTGATCACTACTAACTTTTATTTACTACTCTTTTTTTCCAGGAAACTTTTGCTTCATTTCACTTACGTCAACATTCAGAAGTCTTTGTACCATTTATCGTTTGAATATTCCCTTGAAAAGTATTTAAGTTCAGAAGAGCAAGCATAGAGGCTGTTGATAAAACCGAAATATTTATAATATAAATAAAACGAAATAACCCAAATAATCTGTACAGAATTTGCTAATCTCAGCAAATGAGTCACTTATTTATATATGGGTACAAAGGCCTTTACTTACAAATCTTTTGATTTGCTAAGAGACCTTATGGACATCGTGTAAAAGGTTGAGATGTCAATTGTCAAGATTGTTAAAGGACTGAGCCTTGTGAGAACTGTCCATCTGAACCTTAGTCCTCATGACCAATCTTTTGTATGACTAGTGTGTGAACCTCGGCCCACTATCCAACTCAATAATGATCCATATATAAAAAAAGAGAGCTTTTGGGGCACCAATATCACTATCAGCAGAAACATTAGGGGGATCGGAGCGAATGGTTTTTCTACATGAGGATGTACAAGCAGTCCTTTGAGGTCAGTTCCTACTACATCAGCGTCTTAGACGAGATCAGTCCTTTCAGCATCAGTATCAGTGGCAAATCCAATTCAATATTAAAGCGTTTTCAACGGCAGAACAAGCGACAATTCAGATGACCACTGTTAGTATCTTTTATATTTACCGTGTATTATTCGTTTATTGCTTAAGTACTTTATTAAACAATATTGTGTATAATATCGAATATCGAATAAAGTCTCTTGCTGACCTAGCAGAGTCTCAATATCAAATAGCAATTTCCAATCCAATTAGTCTACAATCCAAATTACAAATCGATCAGAATTTGTTCCCTGACAGAGGTTCTTATTTTAAAAGCCCCATCAGAATATTTGTCTGTGAATCTGAATCTAATTCAAATAAGTTTTCATTTTTAAGGAGATGAAATAGAAAAAGCAGATAAAAAAGTGGCAAAAAATGCAAAGTTGAAACAATGCATGAGAATCTCTACAATTTGAAATTCCAGAAAACTGATCGCATATCCATGAATAAATCATTTCAAGTGGAATTCTTAGCAGCGGCAGTTGTCTTGGCCAAATAACGCTCTTTGAGATTAATATTGCTAGGTACATAAAACGATCAGATTGTTCGTACAAAGGGGACCAAGTCAGAAATCTTTACTTCGAAATGAAAAGTTAAATCTTAATTTCAAACAAAAAACTTGTTATTTATGCCAAGTTTTTTTTTTCTAAATAAGATTCTTATTAATGTAACAAATCATTTTCTCCTTAGCTTAAATAATTTCTCTTTTTTTTTTTTTCGAAAATTGCATATTTCGGATGAAGAAAATTATTGGTTGAAAGTTTTTGATAGCTTTTGTAACTATCTGGAACACATTTCATTTGTAAAATTAGTTCTGTCTTAATCATATTGAAGATTGTTTAGCACTAACAGTTCTCTTTTAAATATTAAGTACTTTGATAAAGATAAAAGAGTGTAAAACGGGACGTTAACTATAACTTAAACTGATAGAGTAGAAAAAAGAATGAAATGAAAAAATTTTGCTAAATTTTTTTCACATGTTCATAAAAAATGCTCATCAAAAATCTGGTCGTCTGCCTTCCAGCCTTTTTTAAATAGTTGAGTTCATTCTTGATGGAATTAATTCTGAATAATCCTTTCTTTCTAAAACTGCTTATCAATAATTTTTTGATATCTATAAATATGATGATTTCGGACATTTAACGAGTCATGTTGAATTTGGAAAGCCAACATGTAAAGTTAGAATTCTGTCAAAAAGTTAAGATATAAACTCTGTGTCAGAAGGATAGTAGGCACAACTATAAAAGATTCAAAAAATGAAATTATATTGCATTTTAACAACTATCTCATCAATCCAAACGCATATGGCATTTTTTATATATTTCGACCATATTTTTTTAAATCAAAAAATGATGGGTGATACAAATACAAATTAAAATTAGCGCGGCAGCTAAAACTTTTTCTTTGGTATAACTTTGAGGAATTCGGGTGCACGTATAAGCCATTCTGGCCAGGAGCCAAAATAAATACTTGAATTATAGCCACACTTCCTCAGTGTAAACCATGTTAAGCTGGAGTGAATAGCTGATGACGAGTAGACGATCACTGGTCGATTCTCGTTGAGCTTCCTCGAGCGAAGCTGAGCTTTGAGATCCAATTCATCGTGCCACTTCTGATCATGCCAATCATAAACATCTTCTGCTGGCACATTGATCGCTGATCGAATATGACCATATACTGCACCCGATGAAATGCCTTCATACTGCTGAAGGAGAATTGTTGAAATAGTTAGAGGACGACGGATAGAAGTACTGTTAATGAAATGTGAGTAAAGATATTCTAATATTTTCATTCAAAAAATTATGAATTGAATACTTACTTTACGATTCTGGCCATCCACCAAGTCATGTGTCTTCAGCTCTGTGTTCGTGATAACGTCATCAAATGTAGAAATTACCTATGACAAACAATTAGTTATAAGCAGCAGTTGTAGGAATATAATTTTGCTAAAATATATGAGAAATTTTGATCTTTAATCTAGACCAATCTAGCGCGAATTTATTTTATAACTGTGCAAACTGCCATCTGTTAATAGTCTCACGTGATTTTTCACATGATCTGTAATACTTACAGCAGCATTCCATTCAGCCCGAAAATGACCATTACGTCGCGGGTATGTCCCATCACCGCTTTCTGTCCTGTATTGTGCTGAATTTTTCTTTAACTTTTTCCATTCGTTAATGCCACCAGAATACAATGAAACTTTCTGGTGTCCAAAGAGCTGAAGTCGAAGGTCAATATTAATGCATAAGGATTTAGAGTGATAACTTCTATTACATGATGAAATTATATTAGCAGATCTTAGCAAATCGCTAACCCTTATTTTTATGTCCATTGTTTTTAGCTTTTCTAATTTTAATCAAACATTATTTGGATCATAGAATTTTATTACCGCAAAGATCCACAAAGCATGCGTAGCCCAGACGACTTCTCCACGATCATAAATAATCACATAGCAATCTGCATCTACGCCTAAACTTCGAACATATCGTTGAAATTGAAGTGGATGAACAGGTGTACCGTTTACGCTCAGATTTGCAAATTGTAGCAGACGTGCTGATTCAATATGCTCCTCGCGATATTGTCTTCTGAAGTACAGAGATTCATATGTTCACTATGCTATGAGATGTAAGATCGGAAATGAATACAAAATTTGGAAGAGTTTACATAAATTTACATCAATCGAGAAGGGAAACCAACTTCGATTCCTCACTTCGATCAGTACCCGCTTCGAACAGACATAATTTCCGCTTTGTAATTAGCAACGTAAGCAGATAAGTTGCCACAACATCGATGTCTACCTTCGATTTCACTACATTTGTATCGGAAATGCTGTACATACTTCTAGTGGGATGCTTATCTGGAGCCTGCAAGAACTTTTGTCTTCTAAACTTCAAAGTAATCGAGAAAACTAACTTAATCTTTCATTTAAACCTAGGAAATATGAGGAGATCAAGATTAACTGGAAAGCACTAGGTCACAGAAATATCGCAAATCATGACTGTTTCATTTATATAATTTTCATGGAAATAAAAATATGAGATGACATGAAATGAAAAAAGCAATATTAATTTTCAGAAAATTATTTGCAATCTTTGAAAAATCAAGGAAGCTATCATTTAATCCTGTAAACTTAGATTTATTTGATAAAGGTTCTTAAAATTTCACTTGAAATAAAATTTTCAAGAATTTGAAATAAAATTTATCAAATAACGTGATTTTACAGGATTAAAGAGAAGCCTCCTTGATCTCCCAAAGATAGCCAATTTTTAAGATCATATTAATTTTCGCTATATCTTTTCATTCGCATTCAAATCACATACATTAGAAATTATGGACCGCGATATGTTTTTGAAATTATCATCTTTTTTTAGGTTCCAAGCCAGAATATAAGCGAGCGATAGGATGAATAGTACAGTTACTGTTGCCAACAAGCATCCTAATGACATCGACTTCGAATTACAACCATTTCTCTAAAATTCTTGAATTATTTTCTCACTTCATTGTTGCCTTTCAAGCGTAAATCGGATGACTTTTGGTCTGATATCAGAGATCTGATATTTATTCAGTATCAGTGAAATGGTCGATCTGTGTGATTGTTTTAATCCTGCGATGCGATCAAGTTCTGAAAGTTCAAGACTGTAGCGACCCCTGCTGAGCAATTCTAATCATTTATGCAAGTATTTCGATACATTAATTATTTGAATTTGATCTGACAACAGATGCTTTTTTTTTTTCAACAGGTAGAAAGAACCTTTTGTCGGTGGCAAAATAACAAATGAAAATTACATGAGAATTAAAAATACTTAAATTTGTGAACTTTTAATCAAGTTTTGAGTAAAACGGAACCTGTTTATGCTCTATGACAAGATGTGTCGGAATAATTTTCTGCAGCGAATTCATTGGTGGTAATGGTGGTGGCGTTCGTTTCTAAAATTCAGGTCAAAGTAAATTAAATAAAAAGTTCGGCAATTTCAGGAATAAACTTTACATCGTTGACTTCTTTGAAATTTGATGACTTCCAGCTCAAACTTCAAATTTCCCCATGGTTTTATTAGCCAAATCTCAGGCAAATCTTCGAATAGAGGAAATTCCAACAAATATTCATATTCCACTTAATGATAAAAAATAATTCTTTAGCATTATTTTTGCATGCGATATCGTATTTTCAAAATTCCATTAAACTAAATGCCTGAGACAAGTTTAATTAAATTTGGCATATAAAGATTTCAAAAATATGAGAAACAAAAACCTGAGGAAGATCAGGCGGGTTCGAATAATAATATTCGGGATCCTCATAATCCTCCTGTGATTCCGGGATATCATTGTTATAATTATTTTGATTGGACAATCCATTTCGAGTACTATGGAATATTTCAGGCTTGGCAAACCATCGATTATCCACCGGCATTTTCTTTCACCACTGCTCTTATCTCTATACCTGATACTGTTGTTATAGCTTTTGTGTAATATTTACAAAAAACCATGAAATAATCCAATTAAAGAGCAAAACCAAATGAAAATAATCATTTGATTCTGAAAAGTAAAAAGAATCACGATTTCCTTTTCTCTCATAGGAATGCTTTTTTAAAAGTGACGATTTTCATCAAACAAACAGACGGCAAATCTTGAAAAAGCTGATATGTGATATTTATTATCAACACTTTCGATTAACTAATGCATCAATTAAAATCATTCTTCAAATAAGGAACTGTAAATTTATTTCTTGTATCGTTCCACATTTTCAGCAAAAGTTCAATTTTAATATTTATGCGAAGAATTTTGTTTAGTATTGTATTGAAATGAAGAAACGGAATGTTAAAGTTGAAAGATTCATTAGAGATGTTGAGCAAGATTTTGGTGATTCGTAAAAAAATGACTTAATTATTAGCTGCAAAAACTTTATACTTCAAAGTCTTAATAATTCATTTCACTTTCAATCCGAAATTCCTTTTCCTTTTTCACATATAATATTTTTATCATCTTTTCCTGAAAAAGCAAATATTCATAAGATTTGTTTATTTTGCAATGGAGAATATTCGGAAGGTTATTATAATCAGAAGAAGTTTTCTACATTTAATTTACTGAAAGGCTTTTGATCTCTCACTCGTGACATGATTTTATCAGTTTGTAATTTTTAAACAATTCTTTTCGGGAAGATGCAGTAGCAGCAACTAATAAAAAGCGTAAAATTCGATCGGTACCGAAATTTGAGGTTCAAACTGAAAATTAAAGATAGAACTGCCCATTTCCGAGTGATCCAACTTTGTATGATTAAGAGATAACAGGGAGAAAAAGAAAACAAAGGATAATGTGATAAAAGTGAAAAATGTCCACCATGATTCATTTCACTTCCTTGCCTGCTTAGAAAAATCAAGCTTAAGCATTTCAGCACAATAAATAGATTTGTTTTATTCATGAAACTGAGCAAACTTCGTGCATTTGGAACAAATATTGGAACTATATTAGTTTACAGGTGGAGTGAGAATTAAGTTCAAAATATTTAAAAGACTTCCTTGAAGGGATTTTGTTCATTGATAATAAATAATAAAAAGAGACGGAGCAGAAGGAAAGGAAAAAAATAGTGGACGAATTAAATTTGACAAGAAAGAAGGATATAGTTGAATGCACAGATGTTGTGATTACAATTGATGGATAATTGCGGCATGTTTTCGGGCAGTTAGTTGGGGAAAAAAATTAAATTTATTCGGCATTTATATAAAAATATGTTTTGTAAAAATTCGATGTAATAGATAGTAATGATCAGGCATGTACCACCTAAAGGAAT
>JAOVVO010001249.1:0-12554 GCA_028564675.1 Onchocerca lupi | reverse complement strand
TATATATATATAAATATATATGCATATCATAGAAAAAAAATTGCATATATCATTTTGAATAATAAATTTTTCAAATTTCATATGAATCATTAGGAATGATAAGTTTTTGAAGTTTCATACATATTATAATTGTACACATATACCTATCATTTTGAATGATAGTTTTTTGAAATTTCGTATATATCATTTCGAATGAAAAAGTTTGCTAAATTAAATGTTTTCTTTTCGAAAAAGGAAGTAAAAAAAAAAGAGATACTGTTATTTCATTTCAAATTCATTTGACTTATTCAAATTTTTTCTTTTGTATAAACCGTTATGAGAATTAAACATAGGCAGATTATTTCCGCTCAATTTTCTGCTTCTTTATTGGTTATGTATCATTTTTAGAAGAAAAGAAGAATAAAAGGTTTGATTGTGCAAAAAGATGATAAAAAAGAACCTTTTCTTTCTTTTTTTTTTCCCTCCCTTTATTCTACATCTCAGAAATTATTCATTTTTCATCTTCTTTTTTTTCTTTTCTTTTTTTTTTTCAAGAAATTTTGAATGATTGGATTTTAAAAAAGAAAAGAAACCAATTGATACGTAGTATTATTCTTTCTATTTTTTCTCTTTTTTTTTTACCATATATAATTGGCCTTTCTCATCTCCAAGGTTTTCCTATCTTTTTCTTCTTTTTTTTTGGTCAATTCTTAAAACTTTTCTTTGATCTTTTTATAACAACCGGCTCAATTATCAGATGATGATGATGGAAATAGCAATATGAATAATTTAAGATTGAGATGAGAAGTTCAAAGGATTTCTTTGTTAAAAATAAAATAATTATGTATACGAATTTAAATTTTTCAAAATACTTTTGTTACCGTATTTGATAAATGATGAATGTATTTCGGAACTTTAAAAAGGATTCCTAAAAATTGGTAATGAAGAATTTTTCTTTTCAAAACTTTAAATAATCTGATAGATAATTAGCAATAAAACAGATTCATTATTTAGAGCGAAATAATTAATTTGATAAATAATTAGCAATAAATAGATTCATTATCTAATATGATGATAAAATGAACGGAAAAAAAGAAAGATATACAATGATTGATAAAATTATCAAGTAGAAAAGTATTACAGTAATACAGTAATAATATGCTGATAATTTAAAAATTTTTCAATTTTTTCAATTCAGACAGTAAATTGCTGTTAAAATGCCTTATAAAATGGCAAATATTGTAAGAGAAAAAGAAATTGTTAATTGATTTCAATAATGAAATATTTTTACCCTTTTTATTCTTCTTTATATGCGTCAAAGTGAGCAAAAAAAATAAAAAATGCAGCGATGCCTCGGTTTAATATTACTATTATTTTATTTTTTCCTTTTATCTAAAATATTTTTGAAATATCAGCTTTAATTGTTAGCAATATTGAAATCAATCAATAATTTCATTAGATTTAAATAATTTCATTAATATATATTTATTTATAAAATATATGTGAACATTAAACGAAATCGTATTAGCATATTGGCAATAAACAATGACATGAAATGAAATATTACTTGTATTATAATTTTATGTATAAAATGCGAATTGAATTTAAGAATAGATATATCGTAAAGAAATTAAATTCAATTTAAAAATTGCTGAAAAAAATTGTGAATCAAAATTGAAAATTTGATTAAATTTAAAAATTGCTGGGAAAAATGAAGAGTTTTCAAAAGACAAGAAATTTTTTTCTAGCAATTTTAATTTTGAAATTTTTAACAATTTAGAATTTCTTAAAGCAATTTTAATTATTTCATTAGCAATTTTAATTGAATTTCAAGAAAGAAAAATATTGATTTTATTAACATTTATATACATTTGCAATAATTTTTGCTAAATTTACAATTTTTGAAATCATTTATTTTATATAAAAATGGAAATATTCTCGCTTAAATTAAAACTCGTTTATTTTTAAATTAAATGAGTTTGCAAATCGGAATCATTTGACTGATAAACTTTCGGGACAATTGAATTCAGCTTGAAAAATAATGATATCTTTCTTCTCTCCAATTTTCCATTTCCATGAACATCTGTTATTCATTATTTAATTCTATCAGTTCCAGTTTCACCTCTTAATTTTCCGGATTAGATGTCCGGTTAAATGCCGGAAATGACTCTTGCATTCAAGATTATCCATACTTGAAATTACCAATACAATAAAAAAAAGTAAATTCAATATTATGTTATCATTTTTTCATAAAATCTCGTCATTTTTTTACGTTCCAATAATTTCTTTCTTTAAAAATTTAAGCAATTTCTTCATAAACAATAAAATGTTCCAAAAATATTTCGCATACAATAAGGTATTTGTCATACAATAAGGGCACATTCTTCATACAATAAGATGCCGAAACATTTTCCCACAATGTTTGAATCAATTATTCGATTTCACCACACATATACACATACAAAAAAAAACTTCCAAAAGAAAAACTCCGATCTCTTTTCTTTCCCTTCGTATTCAGAATTTATTCTTATTGTTTAGGTAACCTTTTAAAAAACTTTTCCGTCCTCTTCTCTCTCTCTCTCTCTCTCCCTCTCCTTCTTCCCTCTTCCTCTTTTTTTGCATATTCAATGAATTTTTCGTTTTTATCGAAAAATAAAAATGATCTTGTCAACTTGACGAAAGAAGAAAGAAATTGAAGTGAAAAGATAATTGACAATTTGACAGAGACATTTTTTTTTTTTGCTTTTCAAAAAATAATTGAAATATTTAAAACATTTTTAATCTATCAGAATTTGTTTGCTTTTTAAGGAGAAATTTTAATTTGGTTTCAAAATAATAACAAAGAATTTAATCTTAAATAATGCAAAAGAGTAATGAGTAATATGAAGTGAAAGATTGGAAATAGTTTACAGTAACAATGAAAAATCTCTAACTTATTCATAATCCTTCGAATTAATAGAATTACTTAATAAATAAGATAGTTTAATATTTCTAATATCATTTCTGATTACAAATTTGCAATTAATCATATTTCAATTATTTTAAAAATACCAATTTTAAATATTTTTTTGCTGACTTAAACTCTCAATCTCTATTGTATTCAAAAAAAAAAAAAAAAAAAATGAAAATAAGTTGCAATTCAAACTGAATCAAAAAATTAAGAAAATTCGTTTAAAGAAAGACAGAAACAATGAAAGAAATATCAAAAAGATTGAATATTGCTTTGGAAATTTATCTTAAATTTCAATTTAAAACATGGTTTAGTTCATCACATTGTTTAATTAAACCATATTAATCAAAAAATCTTTGATCAAGTAAAATAATTAAATATATAAGAAAGATAAAATACAAACACTTTAGATATAACTGCAGGATATTGCAAAATTATTTTTTTGGCGAGAAAAAAGTTTAGCTAAGAATTTAATTCTACAACTTGAAATGGTCAGAAAATTAGAATTAAGATCAGCAAAATCAATAATTTTATCAAATTGGGAATCGACGAATTTTTTTACATCATTTTATTGTTAATTCTAAAATTATATAATTAAATCTAATCCTAAATTAAATCCAAATCGTGTGTAATTATTTACTAAATCATCACTCCTTTATATCATATTCACCAATTTAATTATCTGTTGAAACTTCCGTTGCAGTTGTTGAAATTTCTTGATAACATGTAATGCTTAACTGATAATTTTATTCGATAACTGAAAAAAAAAGCAAAATGATAATGAAAAATTTAGGAAAAAAAAGAAGGATAAAATATTCGCTTACTTATAAAATTTTTAATTTCATTTATTTATGAAAAAATAAATAAAAATTTTTTCTTTTTTTACAAAAAAAATTATTTATTAATTTTTCTGTTGTAGTGCTAATTGTTAAAATTTTATTTTCATTCTTTTTTTATTCCCATTTTTGAAATTTATTCAAAATTATTTTTTTTTTTGTTTTTATCCTATTCTTATTTTAAATTTATCCAAAGTTACCTTTTTCATTTTTAATCATATTTTCATTTTTGAAATTTATCCAAAAAATCATGTTTTATTTTTGTTCTTTTTCTTGCTCCCTTTTTTGAAATTTTTTGTTGATTTGATAAAATAAAATGAGGAATAGTTAGAATAATGATAACAGTACAGAATAATTAATTATTGTTTACATGGAATGAATTATTTTGTTTACGATTATAAGTTATTTTGATTTAAGAATAAGATTTTGGCTTTAGTAAAATTAGATGTATATAATTAGTAGTAGTAGTAGTGAGCAACATGTGTGTTGATTAGAGATGTATTCTCAATAATCGTATTACCAATTCTTAAATTTAATTCGATCCGATTGTCAATTGCTTCGTCGTCGATCATTGCGATTATTACTAGTACTGCTTGAGTAAATAATAATTTTCAAGTACCATCATATTTACAATTCCTTTTTAGCCAACTAATTATTCATTCATTTGAAAATGACAAGTTTTTCAGAGCGAAGTTTAAAAAATAATTTGAAAATTTGAAAAAGCTTCTCTTCAAATGCAAAATGAAATCATTGAAATAATTCATCGGATAACATTTCAAATGATGATAATCTTCTTAAATCACTAATTTTCAACAGTTAAACATTATTACTTTTGGCTCATTTTTTTCTTCCATTTAGAAAAAAAAAGATTTCCATAATTTAAAAGACGAATAAAAAGGCAAAGATTACAATCAGATTTAAAATTATTACTTTATAAGGTAAATTATGGTGAAATTATATAATTAAATTATGATTATATCTTTTTATTTATTAATCGTTCAATTTCTATGCAATATTTCAAACTTTACTTATATATTTTTTTTGCTTTTATTTTCCAAATTTTAATTTTCTTAAACAATTTCAAAATTTTACTCATATTTTTTGCAAATATAAAAACAATCTGTGAGATGATTTGTTGTTCTAAAATATAAATTTGAAAATTCCCTAAAAATAAAGAAAGAGAAAATGATGTTTCAGTGATTCGATGGAAAAGAATATCGGTGATATCCATTGATGAAAGAGATGAGTGACCTTATCTTAACAAATCTTTACACCATCGTAAATTTTTACAACACTTTGGGAAATGAGAAATTTCTTTAAATCAAAGAAACATTGATCTTTTAACCTTTTCTTATAAAATCAAATTACTAAAAAAAAAAAGAACAATGACTGTTACACACATATATTTATTGATTTATATTAATTGGCTTTGCATATTTGTTTGTTTTACAAATTAGGATAAGACTAAAAAATCAATCTGTATATTTTGCTATTTCTATTTTTGTAACCGTTTTTGAAGTTTAAAAATTTTTTTCCAAATATTATAATTTCGTAAAATTTAAAATTTTCCAAATATTTTTATTGTTGTATTTTTTCTTTTCTTTTTTTTTTCATTTCGATATGTTTTTAATGCTTCAATAATTTTTCATTAACATAATATAATTTCTGTTTATTGATTTATATTAATTTCTGATCCAAATAAAATTAAAAGATCATATTAGCTTTGTATACTTTTTAATTCAATTCTATTCTTTCTTTCCTTTGAAATAAATCATTGTGATCAAATGAATAATAGATAGAATAATAGGTAATATTTTCAAGTAAATGATTAATTTTGTCAATTTTAAGAACTTTTAAAAAGTAAAAAAAATTTTTCCTCTTTTTTCTAAAAAAGGAAATTTTTCTCCTTTTATTTATTAAAAATAATAATAAATAAAGGAAGAAAAATTTCACTTTTTCAAAAATTTCATTTATTTGTTTTTGTATTTTATGCATGGGAGAAAGAGAGAGAGAGGGAGAAAGAGTGAGAGAGAAAAGGTAAAAAACTCTTGAAGAGAAAAATTAGGATATTTTCAACAAATTTATGTATGATTTAATTTGTTTGTCTACGTATATGAATGTAATTTGATCTAATCTGCAAACGATATGTATGAAGTGGTACCATGGAATGGTTATATTGGTGAGAAAGTGGTACTAAAAGAGGTACCATTGCATACTACCACTACTACTACTACTTATGTTTAACAACATAATTACCACTTACCAATTTGGGATACAGTAGTAATCTAATATGAAAACAGTTGAACAATTAATGATTGGAAATTATTCGTACATTATAAGAAAAATAGCTAATTAATTAGTTGTTGTCTCTTAGAAGATTGGCTTATTGATTGACAGCACTCTAAGAATAAGATAACTTATTGATTGGATCGATTAATCAAATATTTCAAAAGAAAGCTTATTGACTGATCTCAACTCTGAAAACATAATTTACTGAATTGGAACTCTTAAAAAAATAATCATTAATTGACTGAAAATTTCAGAAAATAATTATTGATCGGTAGTGAATTTAGGAAGATAACTTATTGATAGTAATAGTTTTGAGAGATAGCTAATAATCATTAGGTAATCGGTAATTAATACCCGATGAAAATTGATCCGAACGATTTGATGGTAATATGAAAATGATACTAACTGAGAAATAATTTAGTCGAGAATTATTAATTTGAAAGGTAAACAATTCAAAGTATGTCTAAATGAAAATATTAATCAATAGAGATCTGAGCAATCAATAACTTGAGCAAGGAATGAAGCAGAAATTTTTTTAAAGAAATTTAAAAAGAAATGATTGGAATATTTCATTTAAGAATATTTATGAATTTTTATTAATGAATTTATAATTAACTTTCATTTTAATTTTTTAGATCCTTTTTTCGCTGCTCCTCTCAAATCATTCTATTGAATTTTAAATGTTTTTTTTTTCTTTCTTTAAATTGTTTTTCTGTGTCAGAAAAAAAGATTTACTAAAAAGAAAACGGAAAGTATTACAAATTCCCTCGTGAAATTACATGTTAAAAATTGCTAAGAAATTTCTTTTGTCCTCATCATTTAAGTAATCAATTTAATTAATTCGATTTTTTTCATTCTTTCGTTTGCAGAAAAAAATGTTAGATTAAATAATCAAAATGTAAAAAACATTAATTATCATGTTTCGTATAAATAACTGATTCGACGAAATTTTAGTGCTGGAAATTTTACGATTAAATCAGCAAATTTAAATTTATTCCCCATATATTACAACTGCTTCGAAAATTTGTTACCAAACATAAAGAGGAAAAAATTGGATCAAATAAAATGATAGATTTTCCAAAATGTTTCATTAGAAAATATTATAATAATTAATTAAATTTTCTTTCTCTCTCTCTCTCTTTTCAGTTTTCTCTCACCAATTTCTTCAAATTCTTCTGTCCCTTTTCTCTTCATTTCATTCTCCTTGGCTAATTAATTAATCGTTCTTAATTGCTAACAATTGGTCATTATGTCTTTTTCCCTTTCACATTGATCAAATGGATAATTGTTGTAGCCAAATTAGCAACATAATAAAAGCGGTTTTGAAATGAATAAATGAGGTTAAATTGATAGATTGACGAATTATGTATACACCCACGTACACCCACGCATACATCCACGAATATGCCCACGTATGAACAGCCATGCATCCCATTTATAGAATTCATTTGACAATCGAGAGAGAGAGAGAGAGAAGGGTGTAAATTGAATAAATTTGCAACAAGTTGAAGCGTACTTCCGCCTAGTTTTGCTCTTTTCATCATCTTTTCTCTTCTTTCATCCAAAATAAATTCAAAATCAGTCATCGATCAGATGCAGTTGTGGTAATTATATTTTCGCAACCTCTATTCGAATTCAACATATAAACATTCTGTAATAGAATTTTATTGAAAATTTTTATTAAATCCTGAAAAATAACGAATTCAATAGATCCGCGGAAATCATAAATGAATGGATTACGATATAGGAAAAGAAACTGAATATCCTTGAAAATTGCAATTCATTCTTGAAAAGTGAATAAACTAAATTGCCAAAATTAATGATCTAAGGACAATTAAACTAATTAAAATAATAACATTTTTCTGGACTTTTTTTTTCTTATTATTTTCCTTATCATTTAAACAATTATGAAGTTCATATTACTATAAGTTTATAGAATTTTAAAATATAAACCGAAAAAATATACTGATATCTCGATACAAGAATGATGAATATTATAATTTCGTTAAGTTTAATCTAACTACAATTAAACTAATTAAGATAATAAGTAGCATTTTGTTGAAGTATTAGAAACGGAAAAATAATACTTCAACATTTGCAGAAATTAACAATTAGATTTAATATAGAAAAAAAAAAAAAGAACATACATGAAAATTTAATTAGATTCTGAAGATTAAATTCAATTGTTGAAAATTAATCTGTTGGTTTTTGGCATTATTCTTTATCATTTGAACATTATACACTTTTTTATTCAATTTTTTTCCTATTTAATTTTGGATGATTTAGATTATTACAATTTTGTAAAATATAAAAGGAAAATAGAAAATGAGAATATTTTATGCATACGATCACTGTACTTTTAATGTGATTAACGTACTTTTTAAAATAATCACAAAGTTCATCTTATTGGTTAATTTAGCCTTCAAATAATTTGTTAATTTTATCTTATTGATAATCATTCAATATCAGACAAGAAATTTCTTCATTTTTTTTACGATAGCAATAATAAAAAATATTTCTTCTCTGAGAAATATCGATTGCAATTTTTTCTTCAAAAATTAAAAAAAATTTAGCATAACTCCAAATTGCATAATTGCTTATTATAAATCATTTTAAATTACAGTGAAATGTTTGATAATAATTAATACTTATACTTTTTTAGGATTATGCTAAATTTTTTAAAGTTTATTTCAAAATTTTAACTTTGCAAATCTGTGTTTTTTTTTCAAGTTCTGTTTTCAGCGAAATAATTTACAAAGTTAATATTTACACATTCACAAAATCTCGTTAAATTTTTGAAAATTGTTTTCAAAATTTGAAATTTTTTAATCTGTAATTATTTTTCAAAAATTTTCTCTTTTTTCTTCTTTTTTTCATCAAATTAATTTTTTTTAAACGATTAACAATTCCCTCTATTTCCATTCTTATTTCCTATAGTTATTCAAACAGAAAAGAATTTTTGAATGAGACGCCGATAACCGGAAATGGATTTATACATTTTCCTTAATGTAAGTTGTAAAATTGGAGGAAATGATTACGATACATATCTTTCGTTTAACAAACATAAAACATTTTATGCTTTTATGCTAATTTAACGGATCAATGAATTCAAATTGACATCAACAAAGTAAAAGCTTGTTTATTTCTCTGTTCAATGATGAATGAACTTTTTACTTAGCTTCAATGAAGAGTAAAATTTAATAATATAATAATATTTCATTGGTGTCATTTTAAGGAGATTATTTTTGATATGTTCGAATTGCATAAATCGGATAATGCGAATGATGAGGTATAAAATTGGAAATATGCAAAATAAATGGTACAGATTTCACCGAAATACAAAACTGATAAAAAAAAAATACAGGAGAACGGATTTCGAGCATTTATTGTCCTCTTTTTTTTCATTTTTATTTTTCTTTTGAAATTAATCCGTTTCACTAATTAATTATGATTAATTATTTATTGCAATCAAAAATAGATTTTTTTCTTTTTAATTCCCTTATATATATCGGAAATCTTTGTCATTTAATTATTATTTTAGAATTCAGATGAAAAGATTATCTAAAGGAAAAAAGTAACATTGATTTAATGGTATCATTAGCTATTATCTGAATCTAACAGAAAAAGAAAAATGATTTAATAAATTCCAATAATAATCTATCATCAATAATTACAATAAAATTTGAAATTTTACCATAATAACAATTAATAAAAAATTTTCTATTTGCCTCAAATTGTTGTTCAGTTCATTGCGATAATAATCAAGTATCAATGATAAAAACAAAAAATTTGAAATTTTTTCACAGTAATGATTTACGAAAGAATTTTCCAATTGCCTCAACTTGGAAACTTATATTTTTACTCAAAATGAATTTGATGAAAGATTTGCATTTATGTAATTCTAATCAATTAACATTCATTTAATTAATACTATTCGTTGCACGAAGAAGATGTAATATCATTTTCACACGACATGTCGTCAATTAATGAATTATTACAAAATGTTAAAAAATTTTGTGCACCAAAAGATAAAAGATTTGAAAAATTGATGACAATATGGAATGAAAAAAGAAAAGATTTGTGATGCAATGGTGCAAAATGATTTATGAAACAATTTTTTGCTCATTCATTTGTGCTCAATAAATAAAAATGGTGCAAAGTTCGAATTCGTTTCTTCTCTCTGTTGAAATTTTCAATAAATTCAATCCAAAATCTAATCAATTTCAACATTCTTAATCCAACAAGAAGAAGAAGAAGAAGAGAAAAAAGAGTTATTTCGTATGAAATTTTGATTAATTTACACAATATCAATGAGAAGGAAATTATGAAATTTATTTCAATGATTGAAAATGAATCGACAAGAAAAAAAAAAAACTTTCATCCGCAATTAATTAGTGCTTAAATTTATGTAAAATCTTCTTCATGCCATACAATTTAATTATTATAGTAATATTAATTATCTGACAGCATCAATATAGGAAAAGTTTTCGGGTTTATTCAAAATAAAAAAAAATATTTTGAGCTTTTTTCTTTTCACAAATTTGGAAAAAAAATTGAATTTTTTTTTCAATAATTAATTAGTATTTAAATTCATATGAAATTACTTTTTACACTATAACCTAATTTTCATATTATGAAAATAAAATATGAAAATGAAATCTTCCATACTTTCCTTTTTTCCATAGGCTGACTTTCAAAATAAAAAGAAAAAAAGAGAAAAGAGAAAAAAATTCTCTTCAATAATTAATTGATATTCAAATTCGCATAATTCTCTTTCGCGCTATAACCAAATTTCCCTATTTTCTCTTTTTCATATGCAAATTTTTACAAAAAAAAGTGTGATTTTTGTCGACAATTAATTAGTATTTATTGCTTAAACTTAGTAACCCTAGTGCTTAAATTCATATAAAGTTAGCGCTTAAATTATACTCGAATTCATACAAAATTCTTTTTATGTTATACAATTTCAATTTCTATAGTAATATTAGTTTCACATTATCACAACAAAAAATAAATAATATTATATGAGGATAATTTTCATAGACAATAAAATGTGTATATTCATGGATTTGTTGCATCATCAAAGGTAACGAAACCGATTTCAATCGTAATTTATCGGTACTTTTACCGCTGGTTTGACAAAAGAATCACGTGAGCCCCCGCAGAGATGCCACTATTCCGGATGTAATCCATCAGGTTTAATAATCTTTTGACTATCTTAATTTATTTTATGGATCATAATTGTACTACCACCTACTGCTTTCTTTTTTTTCCCTTTTTTTTGACTTCTCATTGATATCTTATAATAACAAAAATTTTATTCATCTCTTTGTATTAGACGAATTTGTCAATAAGAATTATCTTATGATAAAAGATTTCGAAATCAGAAATTATCTTATCATTAAAAAGACTAATTTATTGATATATAATTTCGTAAAATATTGCATAAATAAATATCATTCCTTTAAACTTTGCAAATAGCATAATTTATTTACTTTTAAGATTTTAACTTTTTGTCTTCTTTCCTTAATGATTACTCTGATGATCAATTTCCGCTTTTCACTTTTTTTGTTCTTTTAGATCCATCGCTTTTTTCTTTTTGACTTACATAATTACATCCTTTTTTGTTTCCTGATCAAAGTTCAAAGGTTAAAGAATTTATTTGTCGGAAATACATATTTCATTCCTTCAGTCATTTTTGTTCGATAATTTATTCACCAAATTTTCAGTTTGCTGGAATAAAATATTCTTGAAATTAAAATTTGTGTTCTTAATTATTATAGCATTGCAAATATCTTTTTTCATTCGAAACTTTGATATTTATATCAAAATTCGGATTTATCTTTTAATTCGATGTTTAAATTAAAATTATAGACAGATATTTCAATTGAATATTTGAATTGAAATTTTGGGAGTAAATTTAAAAATTTTTTTTTTCCATTTTTTTAGTAAACGACATTATCACATTACCAAATCATCCCATTCATTTGTATTTTCGATAGATTATATCAAATATAAAATTGCTATTTGTTTTTTAAAAAAAGTAAAAAATTTCCCAATTTCCAATCGATAATATTTAGTGATTTTATTTATTTATTTATTTTTTTTTTTGTTCTGCAAAATATTAATTCATAAAAGGAGTTTGTATAAACGATATATAAGATGAAAAATGAAATAATTACACTTCATAAGAAGAAATTGCCGAAAGGAAAAAATGAAATGTTTACTTTTTTTTTTTTTTTTGAATTGGCCTGGTTCGTTTCCATTTTTCTTCTATCCATAACTATGCATTCAAAAAATAACATCTTTTTCAATGATATATCATTCTTTCCAGCATTTATCATTACCATCATTTATCATCATTATTATTTGTCATTATCATTTAATTATCATTATTATTGTTATTGGCATTATTATTTATTATTATTATTATTATTATTATTATTATTATTATTATTATTATTATTATTATTATTATTATTATTATTATAGATCGGAAG